>JAENPR010002562.1:0-50666 GCA_018135685.1 Themeda triandra | reverse complement strand
CTAATCCTATAGAACATATGAACGATGAAGAACAGGAATGAACAAGCTATGAACTGATCATATGAACTAGGCTCTAGTTCATATGCATCATCATGAACATGATCATAACTAAGCTCTAGTTCATACACTAAGCAACATATAAAGAATAAGAGCTTGGACAAGGAAGAACACTCCATAGAGATTTACCAAGATGTATCTCTTTTTCCTAGGAGACAAGCTCTCCTTGGTAGCTTTCCTAGCTCCAACTACTACTAGCTCTAGGCTAAAGAACAAGTGGAGGTGAGGGAGAGAGACCAAATGAAATGTGTCTTGGAAAAGCTTGAATCTCCCTTTTATATCTTGCTCAGGTCGGTTCAGGCGTCAAAATGGAAGGTACACCCCGCACCGACCTCCCTGAGCATTGATTGTACCGACCTCCACCGGCTAGCCCCACATGGCAGAGGGGGTGGCGCGAGCGCGCCCCTGGCGCCGCCGCGCCAGGGTGCCGCCTCCCCCTGACCGCCTTTGGTTGGTCGGTTGTGGAGTGGGCCGGACCGTGCCGGTTTGGTGTTTCGCCGATTCGGTCCCGAAGTGGCCCATCTCCCTTTGGGGTGGTTTGGCACTTTCCCGACGCCTTTTCTATGTTTAATCCCTGCACTTTTATATGATTCCTGCAATGACAAGATATTTCCTAGTGCACGTGGATTTGGGTTAGTAGCACATGTATATGCATATAGGAATATATAATTCACCCTTTTTCATGTCTAATTGGCGGTATAAAATCATCGATAAGGACCGCCAACACTCCATAAATCATGGATGCTTTTAGAAAGCACTAGAAAATCTAACTCGTAGATGAATTCCAATTCCTTTCGAAAAGTACCTAGAAATAGAGGGAATCATTCCATTTATCAACAAAACACCTTAACCCTATTAACCGATTTGGGCATCACCAATCACTCCAACACCCATATTGACGAAGCCTATCGAAGACATCAAACACACATATCATTCATGCGTCTATCGACTAATCGTAAAGCTACGACAAGTTGGAGAGGGATCTCTCCTACTCCACAACTAGTTGCCTTTCAACACTAAAAGATTTGAGGTTACCGCCTTCACGACAACCCGCAGCGATTCTCGCCGATATAGGCAATATTGGTGAAGTATACGAAGGTATTAACTAGACACTAACGAAACAAAAACCTCACTTAAGTCTACGTTCATCCCAAAACACCCTCAAACATGCATCAAAACACATCGTATTCTCTACACAAACTATAGAGGAGCACACATTCTACAAGAGATAAGGTGACTCCGGGGAAACACTTGGTAGTCCATCGGCCTACCATCTCTCGTAGTCAAGACAAGGTTAATGTTAGTGACCTATCCTTCACAAACCATCTTATGTCACACTTCAGGGAAAGGCTTCATGGTCAGCATTATCACAAGATGACCAATGGATATCGACGATAATCAAGGTAGGGTCATGCAGAATTACATCGAGATAATCCATGTAATAGATCAAGGTTAACAACCATGATGTTCGCGAGTACCAAATAGCTCAACCATGTGTCTACAAGCCACCGGAGCTCTCGGTTGCATCGCGACACCGTTGGTTATTCCTCAAGACACCATCACGTATAATACGCATCGAGATGCAACTTTGCACGACTGCAGAGTTCCCGCACGAATAGGTCACCCGCAAGACAAGAAGTGAATGACCGACAAGGATGGTCGCAAGGTTAGAGGATAACAAGGAAAAACAAGGAATTGATATTTGGCACACCGTCTTCATGGCATAATTCTACTCGTTGAAACGGTTTCCCAATACTAGGTTTATTGAGAAAGCTAGCTTAGTTAGACAATCATCACTAAACCGAGGTTAGCTGTCAATCCAAGGATTAGCAAACCAATAGGTCTAATGCCCAAGGATCAGTGAGAAAGCAACTAAACACTTTGGGCATGGAGTTAAGCTATCATTACAACTTTCTGTTTGCATGAGCCATATCGATAAGACTATTTTATCAACAATCTACTATTGCGATCTAAGCACGTGCACAAGCATCTAAACAATCATTCGAGGAAAACGCGCGAGGCCACATTCTAACTTTGGAGGAGATGGGGAAAAGGATCACCCCATTGATCAAAGCATTATCAGGCTTCTGATAACGCTACAATATGTATATGGATTCTTTCGAAAGATACGTCTTGCAACATTCAAGGGAGTTTGTAAGACAATAACATGGCGTATATTACACTAGTGTAGTTAAGGTAACATACTACGATTGGTAATCACAATGCTGACGCGTCTCCTAGTAACCCCACCATGTGCTGATCAATTCACAGGGGGTCCTAGGTTCCATCGTGGCACTGCAAACTTCAATCAAGATGACATTACCGAATCCACGACCAATGGTATGATTTGCCAGAGGATTCTTGTACCAACGGCTTTGGGCACAAGGCAAGGTAAAAAGAATCATCATAGATTTAAAATTTGAGGATACCAAGGAGTATGTATGGAACAAACATGTTATAAACCACAAACTAAGGTCATGTTGTTCCCACAAAATGATGGATAGCAAGATTCGCTTAAACCGGTCTAGGTATGTGATGACAAGGAACCAATGTCAACATAACATCATGGACAAGTACAACAAGGGAAGTGAATTCACAAGGACAAGAGTTGAACATTTCTTAAACCACAACAACGTGCTAGACCAAACCTATAAGCTCCACATGATACTGCTTCGTAGTGGCTAGTCTAGAACAACCCGTCAACCCAACACATCACATCATACAATTCTACTAACCAACATATCATGGCACCCACAACGCGTGATACACACCATAACATAAAGGTTCACAAAAAGGAAGCAAGCAACTCTACTAGCAAGCATCACTCGACTACTCCTCAAAGTTGTCGGGTCCATGTTCTCCACATAACATGTATCTTCAACTTCTTCACTATCCATGTCGCATTGCCGAGGTATTGCCACCAATTCCTCATTCGTTGTGGAGCCATCATCACGAAGATGACCCTAGGTACTCTCTTAGCCGTTCCGAGAGGAATGTGGTGAAGTTGACATAAACATGTTGAACTTCTTCGTGCAACCCCCAAATCTCTCAAGAATTACTCTCCTTTCAAGCTTCATTTTGCCATAGCACATCTTGTACCAAAGGCCTAATGCCATTGGCAAAGGGTACCGGACATCTCCAAAACTGTCTTTATGCCCGTACATCTCCAAAACGTCTTTATGCACAACGGACCTGTGCATAGCCTTCTTTCTCTCGGATAGTCTTATCCTTAGCAATTGTTATTTGTGCAATCCATTTCATCAACATGCTCCTTTCTTATCATGGAGCGCTCCACCCCGCTCCCCCTCCCACCCGCTCCTCCCCGCGACCATGAATCCTCCGATCCGGCCGGCCACCATGGGAGGGCTCTCCGACCTCGACTTCTCCCCCGGCCCTCGAGGTTCAACGTCTCCTCCTCGATCGCTTTGGCTCTCTCGGTTAGTCCCGCCCTCCCAAGTTTTGACCTTTCTCTTGGTCGTGAGTTCCCGGCCGTTCGGCCATCAAGCCGAATGAGGAATCGCTTGGTCTTCTCCTCCAATCTTGCCTTGGTGGCGCCGCTAAGGATTTCCAAGTTGCTTTCCTCTCGGTTGGATGTTCCGTTTCTGGTCTCTTGCAAAGAAGTTGGTTTCTTTATCTACAAACTCAAAAGCTTCATTTGCAAATCTTTCGGCCTTCTTCTTTCTCTGGGGCAACGGGGGACCCCATTGGCAAAAAGATCTTAATCTTTGGTTAGAGGAACAAGATGCTGGGTGGCATTGTCACCCGAAAAAAATCCTATGCAAATGCTGTCAAATCCCGGGCTCCTTCTCCCCCTTCCAGGAAACAAGTCTTTGTCCGCTTGAACTATCCTACGAATTATCATCTCAACTATTTGGATTCTAGCCCAGATCCCAAATTTCTCAAAGCAACTCATCGCCCGATGTTGGACAAAGTTGATCGTGTTCCTCGCAAGCCCATTCATGGCAAGGCGGTTTCTGGGGGCTTCAATTCTACCGTTTCCGGTTCTCCTGGTATTTCAAATTCAAAATCAGTTTTGGCTCCACCTGATTGCACGGTGGCAGCCCACGGGCCTTCGAAGCCCATCCAGAGTTCAGGCCCTCCCTTGGAACATAGCAAGCCACCTCCCACTTCAGACAAGCTGCTTTGGACACTGGGCCGCAGGGTCTCTCTTCCTTGCTGGGCCCAAAGTGCTCCCGTTGCCTGAGCACGTGTCACTTTTGGCAACTATGCCCAAATCACGTCAAATGCAATCAGTGCAGATTTTAGGGGCATAAATCTCTGGATTGCCGGCGTTCAAAATCCCAATCACGATTAATCTGGGCCATCAAGAAGGGAAGTGAATGTGAAGGGGCACACTCGGCTAATATAAACCGGAAGGATCAAGATCCCCGCGCCTTCGTTTACTCTTCCACCACCGCCCCCACGTAGCCGCTACGGTGCAGCCTTCCACCTCGCCTCCGTCGCCCACCTCGCCGGCGCCCTCCCCGCGGACCCGATGGCCAACTTCCCGGTGGACCCAAGGCCGTTCGTCCCCAAGGGCTATGTAACACCCCGGCCCGTAGCTTAACAGATTAATAGGATACTCATATCAACAAGTTGCAACTCCTTTTTCGGAGCCCATCTTCAAAAACTCCAAAGTTAAGCGTGCTTGCCTTGGAGCGATGGGTGACCGACCGGGAAGTTCTTCCCGGTGTGCACGAGTGAGGACAAAGTGCGCGAAAAGGCTAGTGTTGGTCTCGTGAGGGTAGTCTATGTCCTAGTTAAGTTGCCGGATGTAAGCGGGCCCGGCCTCGGAGGGAGGGGGACGTTACGCGATGGTATCGAGCCGACCCTTGCGGTTTCACGGGCGCGTGTCGGGCTTGCGTTGGCATGGTGTGCATGGCCGGTGTGGATCCGGAGTGGTCACACGGCATGGCACATGCGCCGCACCGGACACACGGACGTGGCCAATAGGGGACGTTCCGGCTCGGGGTTGATCGACGAGGACGTCGATCTTCTAAGGGGTGAGAATGTAACACCCCGGCCCGTAGCTTAACGGATTAATAGGATACTCATATCAACAAGTTGCAATTCCTTTTTCGGGAGCCCATCTTCTAAAAACTCCAAAGTTAAGCGTGCTTGCCCTGGAGCGATGGGTGACCGACCGGGAAGTTCTTCCCGGTGTGCACGAGTGAGGACAAAGTACGCGAGAAAAGGCTAGTGTTGGTCCATGAGGGTAGTCTATGTCCTAGTTAAGCCGCCGGATGTATGCGGGCCCGGCCTCGAGGGGCGGGACGTTACATGCTACACCCGGCACCGATGCCGCACGCCCACCTCTTCGGCACGAGGTTTTCCTCACGGGTTGCTACAACAAGTGCAACGAGGATCTGGCGATCATCAAGATGTCGCCACCAGTCGCCAAGACGAAGTGCGACTTTAGGAACCTGGAAGCTGGTCTTCGTCATTTCTTTGGTGAGATCCATGGTGCCCAAGTCTTAGAAGTTCAGCCTTGTGCTTTAGGGGATGCTTTTGTGAGGTTTGGTAGTGCTTTGGAAAGAGATAGATTTCGGGACTCCGTTTTTCAACTTGATGACTATCGCTTTCCGTTCAAACATGATGAAGCGGATAATGCTAGAGTGTTCGATCTTGATAGAGAAGCTTATGTCCTGTTGATTGGTTTCAATGAAGATCTTAAAACTACTGCACACATTACCAAGGCTGTTTCTGGGTTTGGGATTCTGATGGACTGGTTTGATGTTGAGAACCTGTTGATGTCTATTAAGTGCAACCGAAATAAAGAGGGTTCCGCAAGCGCACGAATATATCATCGTAGCATTTTAACCGGGAGTAATCCAGGTATCGTTATTTATAATTTTACCACCGGGAAGGGAATGCACTCGGATAATGAGTGATGAGCAATGCACATGCGATAATGGAGAGCTTAACCTTGTCTCGTATCGATCATCTCATACGGGTAAGTGTCACATAAAATATAGGAATGAATGATAAATGACATAAGATAAATGAGAGCATTTAGCCACATAAAATAATAGTAATCACCATCTCAACTTAGCACTCTAAGCTTATAACACTAGCATGGACTAGGACGATCTAGGGTATAATCCTATGTTATTCTAACTACAAAGTCAAAGCATACAATGATTAGTGCAAGAACATCTAGCAATCATGGCGGGAAAAGGTTACATCTATGCATAGTGATATTACCGTAGAAGACAAGAGACATAGCAATGACTTCAATGTAATAGGTTTCTTCGCTAGACCTATACTCGGGAGAAGGGCTACAAAGGACTCAACAGATCTGTCACTCCCGCGATCTACCTCACGATCCGAATATAGGGTGCAATCGCAGATAAATACGGTCTAGGCACCACGCCTACACAATATTTACCACTCACCCATCGATCTAATGAGCAAGCGCTATACGATCCTATGCATAAACATAATTCTAGTCCAACTATGCTAAACATATAATCAAAGTAAACTAAGAACAATATAATTGAGAACATAATCAAATAGAGCAAAGTCAAGTCTCGATATAATAGAATAGAATAAAGTACTACTCATAGTATCACAAACAATGATGAATATTACAAGAATGTAAAGGAATTACCAAGAACTCCGACAGATCCGGACTCCAAGCTAGGCTTGATTCCCTCTAGATCTATTCCTATGTAGCTATGCTACTAAACTATGGAGCTCTAATTGAGATGGTGGCTCGGCTTCTCTCGAATTCCGATGAGAGAATGAACTCTTGAATGAATTAGGTTTCACCCCGGGGGGCCGGGGGCTCAATATATAGCCCCCTAGGATGAACCACACGCCCCTCGATCAAACCGACCTAAATGGACGATAATTATTCATCCTCAAAGGCGGTGGAGGCGGGATCCACGAGACTCCACCCGATTGGTGGAGATGGGAGTCGGCCGACTCCCCGGGTCGGCCGACCGCCACCCCGCTGTGGGGCCCAGCCTTCGGGGGTCGCCTTCTTCCGGAGTCTTCTAGATTATACAATTTTACCCGTTCGGTCTTTATCTCTATGTAATCATGACATGTGGGCCTCCTTTGGTTCTCTTTCGATAACCCCCGCAAAATAGACAATCACCAAAACTCGTGGAATTCTCCGTCGCTGTAACCCCTATATCTAACGGTGAACTCATATTAGTCCTTTCTCTTGCCGCGTTGACGGTATAAAAATGATACTTAACGACCGTCAACAACCTAGCTAGAGTGGTTGCCAAGGTGTATCTCAACAATGAGGCAAACATCCCGCATTCAATCAAACTGAATGCGGATTACCCAAAGTAGGCAAATCTTGGACTATTGCCTCCTATGCTCTGACAAAGAATGCAGTTTCAGCCCCCCTGAGGAAGAAGCCTATGTGCTAGTTGGACCCTACCACCCCATGCCTGCTGTTCCTGCCCAAGGTTGGATGGGTCCTATTCCCCATCACGGTTCGATCTCACACCCGAAGAGTCAAATGCTGAAAATGCTCCAAACCAAAACATAGGTGCAGGAGCTGCAGACAACATGCTAGTTGATGAAAATCCAATTGCAGTTGAAGCTGAAGTTGTTGCTGCACAAGCCATTGCTGTTGATCAGGTGCAAGCTCCTGTTCAGATACAGGGTGAGGAAGAATTCATAGATCAAGATGACTTTGATGTGATTGTGAACGATGTTCAGTTGAACCCTGTTGAGGATGTGGTTCCTGGCCTAGTGATTGAAGGGATTGCTCCTGCCTCTGCTGTTCCTGTTTCCCCTATTACCCCAGCTGCTCGTGTGTCTGATCCTGTTGGCGGAGGGAAGAAGTTGGAAGGATTCCCTCCCAATGCTGCTGCTCTTTCAAATGTTGGTGCTGGTGCCGATCTTGCTGGGCCTTCAGTGACTTTGGGGAATGTCTTCTTCGGTCCATCTGTGAAATCCATTGTGGTGGGTGGCCCAGTCCTGACCCAGGAAGGGAAACCACCTATGAAACCGAGAGCCCTGTTCAAGGTAACTGAACCAATCATCTCCTCAATCCCTTATTTACCTTATCTTTGGCTCACTCTTTTAGACATTAATCAAGACACTATCTTTCCTACTTACTTTTCTGATCTGGCACTCAAAGTACATCTCTGCTTTATCATTCCCCCCCAGATCAATGACACTGAACTGGAGGAAGAAGTTGTCCAAATCCTTGAGGAAGAAGAGGATGATGTGGTGGAGATCTCTGGCTCCAACTTTACCCCCAGGAAGAGGAGGCACTCCAAGCCTAAGGAGTTGCTAGATAAAAGCTACTACCGGCGCAGCAAGAGACTTTCAGCCAAGAAGGCTAGCTTCAAGGATCAGAAGAGTGTTGCTGCTGCCAATACTGAAGCTGCTGCTACGACTGAAGAGCCCCTGGAACCGGTGCCCCTTGCTGTCATTCCTGCTCCAGGCAACCCACCAGCACCTTACCTGAACAAAGAAGTGGCACATGGCATTGCTGAAGGCTTCCTCCAGATCCGCCCTAGTGTGGCATCTGCTCACCTGCTTGAGAAGGATGTGATTAATGGGGAAGAAGAATGATTCCAGGTCCCTTGAAGTCGATGCTGCGTGGACAGTGTCTCTTTTGCTTTTATCCTCTAGTTGGCCTGTGTGCCCTAATAATAATGTAACCTTGGAGCATCAGTGTGATGTCTCTCCTTGTCGTACTCTCTTTAAACTCTCTACTGGTTGTGCCTTTGGTTCAGAACCCTTTCATTTCTACAAGTCACTAAGTTTGGTTTACTGTCACTCTCGAGCTTGCTATTCCATCATCTTTTATGTGCCTTCTGTCATGTTTATCTCTTTAGCTTTCGATCTGATTCTTAGTACTCAGATCCTTTTTTCTCCAGTGATTTGGTTACTTAATGGATAACAACAACGAGAAAATTAAGGTTCGGTTTGGAACATCAGGGGCATAAGTTCCCAAAGTAAATGGGATGCGCCGAGAAACAAAATAGATGAGAGTGGCCATCATATTGTCTCGCTTTCAACAAACCAAAAGGGAAATGTTTGACTCCCGGTATCTCAAAAGTTCTCGTCATAGAGCTCTAGATAGTTTCTTTTTTGTGCCTTCTATTGGAGCCTCGGGGGGACTTATTACTATTTGGAACAACAAGCTTTGCTTTGTGGGACTCGATTCAGGGGTTATGCTCATGCTCTCACAGTCAAATTCCAGAATTTACAAGACAACAAAGTTTTTCACCTTACAAACATCTATGGTCCTTCTAATCCTGTAGAAAAGCATGCTTTTGTCACTTGGCTTGTTAATCTTGACACTAACACTTTTGATGACTGGATGTTAGCAGTGACTTTAATCTCTACGATCTGCGTAAAACAGAACAAACCAGGAGGAGAACTAGCTGAAATGCGTATGTTTAATGATTGCATACTTGATCTGGATCTCGGTGGAATTACCTTTCAATGGCAGGAATTTTACTTGGAGCAATATGCAGATTGATCCTTTGTCGTCAAGCTTGATTGGGTTTTTTGCAGACCTCATGGAATCTAAACTACCCCGCAACTAAAGTGCCGCCTCTCTCCAGCCAATTTCGCATCATGTGCCTTTTGCCATCAACATTGGCACATGCATTCCAAAGTCTACCTCGCTTCGCATTTGAAAATCATTGGATCAATCATCCTAGGTTCATGGACACAGCTTGCAAATCACTGGAACAATTCACCGCTTTATGGCAATGCCGCCAAAAACATATCTTCAAAACTCAAGAAGTCGGGCGGTTTGAAAACCTGGAGCAAAAACTTATCTAACTTGGGGAAAATTATCCACAATTGCAACCTGGTGCTGCTCCTCTTGGATGGACTAGAAGACCAAAGAGCCTTGTCCACCCTAGAAAGAAATCTGAGATCCGTAGTAAAACTTCATCTTGCCAACATGACTGAAGCCAGAAGGATTTTCTGGAAACAGAGAAGTACTATTCGGTGGGTTACTTTGGGGGATGAAAACACAAGTTATTTTCACATCATGGCAACTATCTCTCACAAGAAGAATTTTATCACTTGCCTCACTCTTTCAGACAGCAGCATGGTTTATAACCATGATCAAAAAGCCCAAGTGCTCTGGAGCAGTTTCAAAAACAGATTGGGAGTAAGTGATTTTACCCACATGCATTATGATCTCAGCAGTCTTATCTACCCTCCCCAATTGGACCTTTCTTTGCTGGACAGCACCTTTAGTAAGGATGAGATCATGACAACAATCAGAGAGTTACCCAACAGCCACTCACCTGGTCCTGATGGCTTCAATGGCTCCTTCATCAAAAGCTGCTGGAATATTATTAAGCCTGACTTCTTAAGATTGTTCAAGGACTTCGTGGCCGGTAACCTTGATCCGAGAAGCATCAATAACTCCAATATTGCTCTTATACCCAAGAAGTCCAACCCTGCCACAGTTGATGATTATAGGCCAATTTCTCTGCTGAACTATTCAGTAAAATGTATCACCAAAATTCTTTCTGTCAAACTGCAATCAGTTATTTACACTTAGTTCATGCCAACCAATATGGGTTTATCAAAGGAAGAACTATACAGGACTGCCTTGCCTGGGCCTACCAATTCCTCCATATATGCCACCATTCTAAAAAACAAATTGTGATTCTCAAACTGGACTTTGAGAAGGCTTTCGATAAGATTGAACATGAGGTGATATTGCAGTCCTCGACATAAGGGCTTTTCTCGATAAATGGGTCGGTTGGGTCCAGAGTATACTAGTCAGTGGGGAATCTTCTGTCCTACTGAATGGCAGTCTTGGAAAATCTTTCCAATGCAAGAGAGGAGTCAGACAGGGTGACCCTTTGTCCCCACTACTTTTTGCACTTGCAGCAGACCTACTACAGTCCATAATCAATAAAGCTTGGCTCTCTGGAGTACTTAGACATCCAATCAGTGATGACTTTGGTGGGGATTTTCCAATAGTCCAATATGCTGATGACACCCTCTTGATTTTGCCTGCAGATGCTAGAATCCTCTTCAGTCTAAAAGGACTTCTTAGATCATTCTCAGACTCCACTGGTTTGGAGGTGAACTTCAACAAATCATTCTTAGTTCCTATCAACCTCTCTGAGGAAAGAACTTTGCATCCGGCCAGAACCTTTGGCTGCACAGTTGGTTCAATGCCTTTCACTTATCTTGGGTTACCTCTCGGCACCACCAAACCAAATGTTCAAGATTTTGCTCCTATGCTAACTAGAATTGAGAACAGGCTCTCTGTAGTCAACAAATTCCTATCCTATCATGGCAGGCTCCAGCTAGTCAACTCTATCCTCAGCTCTATTCCCACCTTCTACATGTGTACTCTAAAACTTCCTCCTCAGGTCATTGAACAGATTGATAGCTATAGGAGAAAATGTCTTTGGAGTGGAGGGGAAATCCATAAAAAAGGTAGTTGTCCGGTTGCTTGGGAAGTGGCCTATAAAAGCAAAGCGTAAGGTGGTCTAAGCATCATTGATCTAAAAGTGCAAAACTCAGCTCTTCTTTTGAAATATTTGGACAAATTCTTCAACTACTAACAGTTGCCTTGGGTCACTCTTACATGGTAAAAATTCTACAGCAACCATCAAACACCACCACAAGCCAGGTTCCCCACTGGATCCTTCTGGTGGAAGGATGTTCTGAAGTTATTCAAAGATTACAGAAGCATCTCTGTGAGTATTCCTAACAATGGTAACTCTATCTCCTTCTCGGGGTGAAAGCCGGATCGGTGAAATTCTCGAAGATCGATTCCCTCACCTCTTTTCTTATGTAAAGAAGCCAAAAGTTTCCATCGCCTATGCCGTAAATCAAAGCCTGGAGGATATGTTCATCACCCCCGTCTAGTGAAGCAACATCTCGAACTACATGATCTCGCAAGGCATCCTATTGAATAACAACCAAAACCCAAAGAAAATGATGTCTCGGGAATATATTTGGGGCGCTTACTTTTCTCCAAAAAGGGCTTACCGAAAGTTAAAAGGCACAGAACCAGCCTCTCCTCTCGTTTAGGTGGTTGTGGACCTCAAGCAATCTGGGAAAACATAAATTTTTCTTCTGGTTATTACTTCGGGACAGACTAAACACCAGGAATATGCTCAGAAGAAAAAACCGACACCTAGATGATTATAGTTGTGTGCTATGTGACAGTGGTGTGGAAGAGGATCTTTTTCATCAATTCTTTGGCTGCAACTTTAGCACTGATTGTTGGTCTAGCTTACACATCTTCTGGGACAATCAATTAGAACCTCTAGATATGTTATTGGAAGCAAGAAGACAGTTTGGGCACCAAATTTTCAGAGAATTGACAATCACAGTGTGTTGGGCCATTTGGAAGGTGAGAAACAGCATAATTTTCGACAATGGGAACCGAAGCTTTCATTCTTGGAAAGCAAGATTCTGAGAAGAGCTGGGCCTGGTGTGTATCAAGGCCAAGGGAGAAAAAAAGATTCAGTTATCTTCATGGCTCTCCTCCTTTGTGTAATTTTCTTTTATTTTCTCTCTTTTTGGGCCTCTTGGCCTTGTAAGCTCGCCTGTTTTTCCCTCAGCTTTTTCTCCTCGCCTCCCCTCGCTACTAGTCCGTTAGCTCTTTTAGCTCTTTCAGCTTTGTTAGTTTTAGCCCCGTTTTAGGTAGGTTCAAGAGTAGCTTTAGCGTAGTTGCTTAGTGCTAGTTCTCCTTGTACCCGTTGTAACTTGTCCTTTTTTTTTCTCCTTCACTTTTATATATAAAAAAATACAGTAGGGGCCTCCCCGCCGATCCTTTTCAAAAACATGCTCCTTTCTTATCCCATGTCTTGCAGCCTTATCATATTTGAAATCATGATCGAGAAACTTGAACGCATTCTCCAAATAGGAATAACTCTTCATCATAGCAAATATAGCATTGGAAGCTAGATCAAGTTGCTACTTTCAACTTCATCGCTACTACCAACAAGCGTAGTCCCACTAAGTTGACGCCATACAACATGGGATGGGCCACCTCAAGGAAACACATTGGCAGTGGCACGAGCAACCATATCTACAACCCTTAGTACCAAACCCTTCAAAACCTTGCAACAATCACATTGGTACTTCCCAAGAATTCCTACCTCGAGCGATAACGGAGGTCCAAACAAAGGGACACATTATCGTCCTTGGCGGGAAACTCCACCAAAACTGGGGACAAACTTGGATGCTGATTCTCTAGCTCCATACTCCACTGATATTAAAGCTCTCAACTCGTGGAATAGCCCCCAGAGTGTAGAACTTGCCATAACGAAGAGGGCTTTCCATATTCTTCCGAAAACTTCTTGACACCATAAGGCTTACAAGTGGTAGGTTGTTGACGCAGCAGTCATCCCTTAGTTGACTTTTTCTTGGTATGCTTCACTCATTCCCTTAGCACCATCGAATCATGACTCTCTTGAATGGAGGTTAAGTTGGTATATTTTATCGAAGAGAAGCTTTCAATTTATAAGGAAAGAATAATGCAATTCATATGAGATGGCCAAATTACATGATGCATGCACGTTCCGTACGTCCTCACAAACCTAGAAAACCATAGATTCTAACATCTAGGTGGTGGCATACCAATGTGCTCTCATATAACGATAACTAGTCGGGCTACACGATCTTGCGTGGTTAGCGTACCTGCAGAAAATTTCATTTCAACCCAAAATCCCAAATGAATGCAAGCGACGTAAAAATTCGGTACCTTAAGAATAAGGTCAAATCTCCGATCACAGCAAATCCTATCCACACCCCCCTCCACACAGGCATATCACCGATATCCCTGCATGTAGGTGCACGCTACCCGAATCATCGTCGGAAGATGACATCCCACACATGGGATACTTTAACATAAACATGTGTGCAACATGTGAATAATCCAGGGCCATATAAGCACTCCCCTAGATCAGCAGTGTATCCAATCATGCTCTCACAACTCACACCTGCCTTGACGATGAACGGACTTACCTGGGCATAGAGACAAAATGAAAGATACGTAACCATTCAAGTGAATGGCCCCCATACATATCCGTCGTGTATGAGCGCGACAAAAAGAAAATATGATGCAATACCCAAAGTTAGCCATGTTAGATAGCCACCTAGTAGTCCTTAACTGGGCATATAGGACACGACCACTGGCACACTTTTACTTTTAAACTCATAGTTTTTCAAACACCTATATAACAATAAGTTGGCAAATAGTTTTGTGAAACAAATTCTTTTGTTTTAAAATGCTCAAGTGAACAGTAGTTGCTGAACCATGGAGCTGATGCCATCTGTAACAGAACCGACCAACTAACATAATTACCGTTCACTAATCGAGCCACCGTGGCAGCTTAAGTAGTAAACTGCAATCATATTAGCCCGGTAGTCCGTGAAATCTCGAAGGATCTCGAACTTTTACAATGTCACACCCGAATCATAAGTTCAGCAGTTCCCATTCACTTGATAAGTGTTGACGGGAATAAAGACCAGTTTTGGTACACCCAGAAACCCGTCAACAGTCCTCGATAGAAGGAAGATAAGCATCACATGAGCATATTTATTACTAATAAAGTTCCACTTGTACTCTTAGCTTGTGAAATGCACGAAAGCCGGAAATAGGCCCTGTGAGACCGAAACCCAGGTCTACTGACCATCAAGCAGGGTCCCTGACATGCTACAGGAAGACCTGATCCTGGATCCAAATGTACCTCAACATTCCAATCAATTGGTACATTAGACCAAGGATCCACATAGAAGGAAGCAAGATATCAAGTGAACCCAACTTCGGACAAGACTACACGTGACAAGCCAGGACAGCACCAGGATGCTGCCAGGTGGGCCAGGGACCCAATGCCAGGTCGGCCGACCAAGCCCTGGTGGCCTGACACCTTGGCATTTCTCCCATAGCCACCTGGACCTTCTAGAAGGGGAGTAGGACCCACAGGTCAGCCAACCCTGGTCGGCCGACCTGCAAGTGGGCCCCAGTCAAGGTCGGTTTGCTTCCACCGCCTTCCTGCATGACCTCCATGTGTCCTACACCGAGAATCGTCCATTCAGGTCGGTGGGAAGGTCGGTTTGATCCAACGGAGCATGGTGAAGAGCACACGAATCGCTGACGTGGCGGTGGAGTAACCCCTACTCAACCTCCACTATAAATACCCCCCTAGTCCCTCATTGTAAAGTGTCCCCAAGTATTCCACAATAGTGTTCTCAAGCTCAAGCTCTCTTGGGAGATCAAGAGTAGTGTAGTCTAGTCTAGAGTGGGAGTTAGAGTCGAGTCGAGCGAAGCTCAGGTCTCCGGAGTCGTCTTCTAGAGAATCTGGTATAGCTCTTGTACCTTTACTCTTTTAGTACTTTCTTTATATTAATATAGTCTTGCTTTACTTTATTAAGTCTTTACTTTGAGTACTTTACTTTTAGTAATTACTTAGTGCATTACTATACTAGTGTAGTAGTGTTGTGTCTTAGTCTCTTTAGTGTAGAGTCTTAGCTAGTTTAGTGTCTAGATCCTTTGTGTGTGTTTCACTACCAACTGGGGCCGAGGTTACTTACGTGGTAACCGGAGTCTTAAGACTAGATTAAGCAAGGTGCTTAGGCTAGTGCTTAATAGTGGATGTCGTCTATCGCTGATTTGTATATCCATTCACTTTCCGACGTATATTAGCAGGAGCGAGTCGTGACAGGACTCCATCTCCTTTCTGGCTCTATTTGCGTCAGGGTTAGGCCATAGGGTGACCATAAGCCAAAGGTCCGCTGGAGCAGGAGGCAACCCCTCCTGTTTATCAGTCGACTTCCCCTATCACACAGATTGTCTAGGCGTTAGTTTAGTTAAGCCGTTACATTAGTTGGATTAGAACACAGAAGTATAGTTAGATACATAGGAGTCCATACTCACTCATTGTCCTCCCACCTAGCTAGCTACCTACTAGTTACCCTTAGTCTATCACTCATATCCTTTATCAACACTTACCCTTTTATCAACATCGATAGCTTAGATTGGGTAGAACCACTGTTAATGGTTATTAAGTGCAACTGAAATAGGGAGGGTTCCGCAAGCGCACAAAAAATATCATCATAGCATTTTAACCAGGAGTAATCCAGGTATCGTTATTTATAATTTTACCACTGGGAAGGGAATGCACTAGATAATGAGTGATGAGCAATGCACATGCGATAATGGAGAGCTTAACCTTGTCTGTATCGATCATCTCATACAGGGTAAGTGTCGCATAAAATATAAGAATGAATGATAATTGACATAAGATAGATGAGAGCATTTAGCCACATAAAATAATAGTAACCATCTCAACTTAGCAATCTAAGTTTATAACACTAGCATGGACTAGGATGATCTAAGGTGTAATCCTATGTTATTCTAACTATAAAGTCAAAGCATACAATGATTAGTGCAAGAACATGTAGCAATCATGGCGGGAAAAGGTTACATCTATGCATAGTGATATTACCAGATAAGACTAGAGACATAGCAATGACTTCAATGTAATAGGGGTATTCTGCTAGACCTATACTTGGGAGAAGGACTACAAAGTACTCAACAGGATTGTCACTCCCGCGATCTACCTAACGATCCGGAATATAGGGTGCAATCGCAGATAAATACGGTCTAGGCACCATGCCTACACAATATCTATCACTCACCCATTGGCCTAATGAGCAAACGCTATATGATCCTATGCATAAACATAATTATAGTCCAACTATGCGAAACATATAATCAAAGTAAACTAAGAACAATATAATTGAGAACATAATCAAATAGAGCAAAGTCAATTCTGATATAATAGAATAGAATAAAGTACTATTCATAGTATCACGAACAATGATGAATATTACAAGAATGTAGAGGGGAATTACCAAGAACTCCGACAGATCCGGACTCCAAGCTAGACTTGATTCCCTCTAGATCTATTCCTATGTAGCTATGCTACTAAACTATGGAGCTCTAATTGGGATGGTGGCTCTGGCTTCTCTGAATTCTTCAGATGAGAGAATGAACTCTTGAATGAATTGGAATTAGGATTTCTCCTGGGGTCAGGGGCTCTGAATATATAGCCCTCTAAAATGCACCACAGCCCTCGGATCAAACCGACCTAAACGGACGATTATTATTCATCCTCAAAGGCGGTGGAGGCATAATCCACGAGACTCAACCTCATTGGTTGAGGTGGAGAGGTGCCCACCCCAAGGGGGAGTCGGCCGCCTCTGGAGGCTGCCAGATGGGGCCCAGCTTCCAGGGGTCGCCTTCCCGAGTCTTCTAGAGTATTCTTTTTTACCCGTTTGGTCTTTATCTCTATGTAATCCCGACATGTGGGCCTTCTTTAGGTTCTTTCCTGATAACCCCCTGCAGAAATAGACAATCACCAAAACTCGTGGAATTCTGTTAGTGTAACCCCTATATCTAGTAGGTGAACTTATTTTAGTCCTTTCTCTTGCTGCGTTGATGGTATAAAATTGATACTTAATCACCGTCAACAAACTCCCCCAAGCTCACCTTTTGCTCGTCCCTGAGCAAAGATAGACTCAGTGATGGATCAGGAGTTGCTACAATGCTTTCACTCCTCACAAGTACACATGCGTTCAAACAAGAAATCTCCTCCGAATTAGAGTGAACTATTCTAACTCAAAACTTACTCATATTACCTTTCACCATGGGGCTTGTAATCGTCACTTGGGTCTTGAGTAATTGAAGGATAGAATGGTTAAGTCAAGCGCCATGTTTCTCGATCTTTGATCAAATATTATTTCAGAGTTTTTGCAAGGTTTTGAAATAAAACTCAGAGTTCCTTGTATGAACCTTTCAGGTCTCTCATTTGTGGTATTTTTGGATCCTCTCCAAGGCATGAGTAGTGTATGCCTTCTCTCTTCTCTCAGAATATGTGGTATTTGTGGAACTAAGGCATAGTGGAAAGTGCCTTCTCTCTCTCACCCTACTTTCTAATAGGCTTATGTGGAGCTCATAGGTGGGGAGACACTCAAACTTACTTGCATATATTGCATAGTTAAGCCATGGATCCAAAGGAACTAAAATAATAATAAAGTCATATGTGCATGTGAATGAGGGAATGGGATGAATGATAGGATGATGATGATAAGGAAATGATTATGAGGGGTGATCACTTGGTAAACATCTACTTCTACACTTGCTCCTTTGGGGATAACATGACTCCCTTTATTCGGAAATTTTGAAACTTAGGGAAGGACATGGCTACTCTTTCTTTTCTTTCTTCTCTTTTTTTTAGAGCAACCAAAATATTCTTTGCATAAAAACTAAAAATAATCTTACCTTCAAAGTGCATAATAAAATTGTTTTTAGCTTATTTTCAAAATTTATAAAAAAATCTCTTGATAATAAAATAATGTTTTTATCATATTTTTAAAAATAACCTCTCCCTATCTCCCGTGAGCAATAAAAAAATATTGGTGCTAGACAAAGTTCCCTTCGGATATTCTTTTCCACTAACAATTTCAGGAACGAAGGATGAACGATGTCTAGAAACATGGGTACTGCGACACATTGCAAGGAGATGCATCAACAATCACACTTGGTTTTTATTGTCAAATGACATAAAAATCCAAGTGTGGGGGACCTGACTCTCCACGCTAACACTCGGACACGCCGGTTTGCACTCCTTTTCCTCACCCATGTTTTGCCCCTATAAGTTTGATCTTGTTTAAAAATGCTACACATGTTAATCAAACTTAAAAAGAAATAAAAATCTTGCTAAACTGTGGGCTTGACTTTTTAAAGATTGGCCGGCATAAATGTTATTCCTAGTTCATACACTGGCTACTTGTGGATACTTCTTTACTAGGAAAACATGTTAACTAGGTTGTTGTGACGTGAGATATGGTATGACTAAAGTAATCCTTTCTTTTCTGTGCGAGCTCTTGGAGATTTTTGTTTTGATAAAGCACAAAACTCATAGCAATGCTTCTCCTCAATGGTTATGAAATTCCTACCAAGGCCATATGACATGCTTTACATACAAAACCCTAGTCATATGCTACTTGTTTAATCATTGAGTCAGGTCAGATTGTTGTGACCGATGTTAGATTATGGTCATGCACCCATGATCGAGATTCACTTGCACCCACCAAATAATTGCCGACTCTTACACTAAGAGTTGCGCACAACATGCACCCCTTTCGCCAAAATGCCAATTCTCACACTGAGAATTGCACACCATTCCACCAAATAAAAATGCCAACCCTTACCCTGAGGGTTGCGCATCCCCTTAGTGCCAAAAGTACTCCACGAATTCCATCATGACATCTCTCCATTTCATCATTTATCGACATAAAGTTATGGGCTATGTTCCAAGAAAAAAAAAAGAAATAATTTTTGCCAAATGACATAAGAGGACAAGGGTCCCATCATTTAGACAGATGGGAAATCTTAGATCCCCGTTTCAAAGAAAAAAAAAAAAAAAAGAGAAAGAAAGAAAAATAAAGAAAGAAAGAAAAATGAATTTATATACTTCCTTTTTATAGCCCATACTCCTTCAACTCATCATCCACCAATAAAGAGAGATTGTCATGATGCACGGAGCTCCAAAAATACCACAAATGAAGGAACCATTTCCTCATCCCACACACTTGCACATCTCGATCAAGGTGTATGTCTTGTATCTCCGTCTGGTCCGGTTTTTGACTTGGCAATATATGTGATTCAAGTATGCCCACTTTAATACCTACCCAAAACTCCACTCTCAGCTTTAGAGGTAGGTCATGAAGAAAGGCATATATATCAATTGCCTTTGATGAGGAATCATACACATTGAGCGATTTGAGAGTACCATTTGAGGAGAAGATTGAGCTATATGTTTTCATTTGCAAAAATTTATAAAAAAACCTCCAAGTATGCTCCATAGAATTAAAGTGACGACTTGGTGTCAAAGCCGTTCCACTTTTCAACCGCTCAAGGCGACATGGTAGACACTTTGAAATCCACAGGTATGTGGGATGACGTGGAATATCTTTTATGCTAGCATCATATCTTTGAAGTCATGTTCCATAGTTCCTTTCAGCTTTGCTCGAGAACGAGCAAAGAATAAGTGTGGGGGAACTTGTTGGCGCTTCTTATTGCATGCCTTTTACCGCCAACTTACAAATAAAATGTTTACCAAAACTTAGATATAGGGCTTACGACTAACCGATTCCACGAGTTTTGCTGTCTCACTTGTTTTGCATGGCTTATATGAAAATACACTAAAAATATGACATGGCTCAAGCAAAACAGAGGAGTTAGGAAGAGGGGCCCAGCTGCCAAATAGTTTGGGCCAAACCACCGACATGGGAGTGGCCTAGCCCAAGCACAAAATCAGGGTCGAGTTCGTTTTTGGACTGCACGGACATGTCCTAGTAAAACGGACGCCTCGGATGCATCCGAACTTGAAATTGGACAAAATACCCACCGTTTCGAAGCTAAGGAAAAGGCCCAATGGAATGTGGAAAAAGCTGCGCCAAGGGGCCCACAATGGGCGCGCGCATGCCTGAGGCGCGAGCGCAGCAGTCCTGGCACCAAACAGGCCCATCTTTTGCCAGGTGGCCCATGCTGATCGCCCAAGGCCAATGGCGGTGGTGTTTCTTACAAGGAAGGTGCAAAACCGCCTCTAGAGGTTGGTTTTGGTCCCTTCCATGTAGGGATGGCTCTTTTCCAAAGACCCCACTCCACCACACCTATAAAAGGAGGCTCTCTCCCCCTCATTGAGCACACACCACAAGGAAGAGCTCCAGTTTATATTTCCAAGATGTAGTAGTAGTGCTAGCCTAGATGGGAGTGAGGGAGAGAGTTCAAGTTCCGGAAAAGTCCTCGGAGGTTCGGCCAACCTTGTATCAGTCCTCTGTGCGACTCAAGTGTTATCTTATATTCATCTTCTTTACATTACTAAACTATTCATTTGGTTATCTTGTCATGCCTTAGTTCTTTAGCTAAGATTGGTTAGTGTAGTGTTTATGCCTTGACATGGGTTCTCTGGTCGACCGATTGCTCTAGTTATAGATCATGACTAGAGTACGTAACCGCTAGCGCAGGCGCGGTGTCTAGGTTAGCGAGTTACTGGAGAATGCGCCCAGTCCCATAGATAGTTGTGGTAGCCCCGGGGGTGATAGCTCTGACCAGGCCTTTGTATTCCACCACGTTCGGGCTGGTGTTTTCGTAGAGCTTTTGGCGGCCTTCCCCCGGTTAACCCTTCCCAGTCTCTTTGAGAACCGGAAAGGTACCGCAGCTTGTTGGTATTTCTTAACGTATGCAGAGAATCCGCAAGCGTACGGAAGTACCGTTGTAGCCTTCACCCGGAAGTATTCAGGGTATCATAATTTCCACAAGGAACGAAGGTATTTCTCCTAGCTAATTCGTCTAAGGAACAACCCAAGGGTATAGATAGAAAGGTGGGTAGAGATGGATTCCTATAACTTTAGTGTCCTAAGCATAGCGATACAATACTTCTACTTGCTCACTTCGGGCACCGGATCGCACCTGGTCTGCCAAGTGATGCCGGCCTGTAGCTCTACGTCGCACCCAGACGTGGGGATTACAAGGGAATGTCAGGGCTATCACCACCTGCCGCCTACCCCTCAACCGTGGAGTGCGAGGCAAACAAAGGCAGCCTCTAGCCTAGACACCACGTCTATGCTAGTGACTACTACTCTAGCGTCGATCAGGGTGACCCGTCTTTATCAGGGGCCCTCTACTAGAGCATCCGCACAAGACGGTCATTTGAACCCATGAACAAGCTTGGTAAAGCTCTACTAAACAAAAGACACAAAAGACTATAAGAAACACAAATACTCACTTAGCCAAGATCCCGTTAGGGAGCCGAGTAGAATACCCGTAGAGGTACAAGGTCGGGGAGGCACCGATAAGCCCGGCGACTCCCCACTCTCACGCCTCACATCTCACTCTCTATCTCTATAGCTACTAGGGCATAGCCCTATGGAGTGGTGCTCTAAATCTACATCTTGTGGTGGCTCTTTCTCCCTTGAATGATTGATGGTGAATGAAGAGAAAAGAGCCCCTTTCATATCTAGATAGGAGGGGCTGCTTGCAAATATGCCATCCCAACATGGAAGGTGGAAACCGACCTCCCAACGTTGGTTTGAGGTACAATGCACCTGGACGCACCCGAGAACCGACCTCCCAGCGAGTTAATGCACCGACCTGCAAAAGTGGGTCCGGTTTGGCAGCCGCCGGGGTGCGGCCGCGCCGCTGGCGCGCGCGCCAGCTCCAGGGCTGTTTGGGATGAAATTTTGTGAATGGACGGGCCTCGTCGATAGCTTTCGAATGCATATTGGTTTGCCTGAATCAGAGTCCGTATGAGTGAGATATGGCCAGTTTACCGAGGCCCACTCATCCAGCCCGAGATGGAGTTGGACCGGATTTTGGTCTTCCACCTCCTGGGTTTATGTTGGGCTTTTTGGCCCATGTTTGAGACCCAATATTGTCGGGTAAATGGGCCACCTTCTTATTCATGGTTTTCTTATGTTTCTTGGCCCATTTGTGTGCATTTCTGGAGTTGCCTTCCTGCAAGCGACAATCACCGAAACTCGTGAAATATGTTAGTGCAAAGCCCTATTTGCTAAGTTTTGGTAGATTTTATATCCTCATTGGCGGTCTAAAATGTGCGATAAAGACCGCCAACAAGATCCCCCACACTAACTCTTTACTCGTCCTCGAGTAAAGCTTAGGACTAAGAGAAAACATCTCTTTGATATAAAACCCGCATACAAGTTATTCCAAGCTTCACCTGCACTTCTGAACTTTTGAATTGTCTACCACATTATCTTGGGTAATTGAATAATGGAACAACATGGATTCAAATCCCCTTGCATCAGTCATATCAAAAACTTGGGTTTTTTGAATGGTTTTATAAAAAGAAAAGATAGCATTGCTCCTCCTATGATTCACTCAATCGCTCAATGTGTATAATAACCTCACCAAAGGCATTTTGAGTTTTGCCTTCTTCCTACCACTAAAAATCTTAGAGTAGAGTTTTGGGTAGGTATGTAAAGTGGGCATACTTGTATCACATATATTTTAAGGTCAAGGATCGAACCATACAGAGATTAAGTGATGAGGTTGTTGTCCCGATATTCACGACGTAGGATCGATCTTGATAACTAGCCGAAGAACGGCCGATAACTTGCTGCAAGCAGCGATAACTAGTGCAACCTGACGACACGCACAAGGAGCCAACCACCGTCTCTATACGGTAGCCTGAACCAAGGATTCGCCCAACCACACTCTCAAAGAACCAACCTATGCAACCTGAACTCGAGGATCAGGAGCACAGATTGGGTGCCGATGACGCAGCCGCTTCTGTAATCTCCGCGAAAGAAAAACACAAGAGCAAATGGGTAGAGAATCTCTCTCTGGGAGTTTGTTAGCACACAGCTGAACAAATGAATCTATATTCGATTATCAAAGTCTGAGTTTGCAATGGTCTTAGGGGTTATTTATACTAGCAACAGCCCTGCTAGATAGGTGTGAATTCGAGATGAAAATGAAAAGACTAAGAATGTGAAAGGGCCTCCACGAAATGGCTTCTAAAGTGGGTTCGCGAGGCTGTTGGTCTTCTGGAGTGGTCTTCAGTAATTTGGCAATAACTCCATCTTGGGAAGTCCAAATGATGCACCGTCAGTTGCGTTGGAAAGTTAACTTCACTATGTTTCCAACCATGTATCGCATGCACCACGAAACATTGTAGATTGGTACAGTTTTGAACATGAAGTTGTACCAACGTGCTGACTCAGCAGACTCCTGGCCTTCAGAGCAGTCTTCACAAACGTACTTGGTTCTCATTGGTATGAAGTCCAAAGTACTTGGTATTGGTGGCATTGGAAAGCTGACTTGATAAGATTTCTAAAGAGTCCTCATTTACTTCCATAGCTTCTATGAATTGAGAGTTATGAGCAGTTCTTTGAACTGGTCCGTTTTGCACTGCAGCTGGTCCATTTTGCTTCACTGGTCCGTTTTGTACTTCAGTGATAGAATCCGACGCTTCATTTTCTTCATGCTCCTTTTGTGTCTTCCTAAATACAACCAAAGTAGAACACTTAGGTAGTATAACATTCTTAGAAGTATTGAAATTAAAATCAATTAGGAATGAATTCACCTGCACTTGTAGATTCTTGACACGTTTTCGTAGAAATGACCCTTGATTTATATCTTCAATGTTGTAATATGAATGGCTTTCACTTGAGGAAGCATGTATGGCTGGGATGTCCTCATCATTAAGCCATATACCTTGATTGAGACGTGCAAGTGTGTGGGATGGAAAAATGGTTCCTACTTTTGGATGTTTTTGGGTACTCCATGCATCTTGTCTCTCTCTCTTTTTTTGAATGATGATGATGATGAAGGAAGAGTATGGGCTATGAGCGAAAAACTTATTTCTTTTCTTTCTCACTTTTTTCTTTTGTTTTCTCTTTATTTCTTCTTTCTTTTTTTTGACTGGGATCTAAGAATTTTTCCGTTGAGTTATTGCACTACCCTACCTTTCTCTTTCTTTCCTCTTTCTCTCTCTTTTTTTCGAATGAATGATTAGCCCATCTCGATAAATGATGAATAAAAATGGAGAGAGATGTCATGATGAAAATGCAAGAATTACTTTTTGGTGGCTAATGATTGCGCGATCCTCGGGATAAGTATCGGCATTTTATTTGGTGGAAAGATGGTGTGCAACTCTCGGTGTAAGAGTTGGCGGATGGAAAGGGGGTGCATGTTTGTGCGCGACTCTCGGTGTAAGAGCCGGCTTTTTATTTGGTGAGTGCAAGTGAATCTCAATCGTGGGTGTAAGGTCATAATCTCGCATCGGTAATAACGATCCGACCAAAATCAATGTACGAACAAGCAGCGTATGAAGGGTTTGTACTATAGATAAATCATATGGCTCTGGTGGGTATTTCATAATCATTGAGGAGCATGCTATTGTATTTTTTGGTTTTTTTTTATAAAATAAATCCCAAGTTTTTCATAAACAAAGCAAGGTTCAAATCATCCAGCTATATCACATACTCCAATTACTTAGATAACATCGGGTCCTTATGATAACTTGTTCACAAGGCATAGGCATATTAGCAAGGAATAAAGAGTATGAAAATCGTATCAAAGGATAGCACTAAGAAAAAGTTTTGTCTTTTTAATTTTAAAAAATTTTAAACTTCAAAACTTTAGAGATGTGAGGGTAGAGTTGTACAAACCATCACCGAAGATGAGGGAGTGAATCAAAGAGTAGTTCAGTTGAACAAGAAGGTCAACCGTTCTTCTCTTGAATCGTTTTCTTCTGTCCTCTTGTCTGCTTGATGTTGTGCGTTGTGTTGGGGAGATCTCGAATGCATGTGTTAGTATTGTTCGAGAGATCTCCCCCACACTTATTCTTGTACCTGCTTTATTTAAGAAGAAAACAAAAGAAAAACAAACATGGGCTCTACTGGTTGGAAAACCAGGGAGCCCAGAGTTTTATTGATCAAATAAACCTTTTTTTTAATTTTTTTAAACCTTTCTTTTTCATTTGCTCAACCAACTCGTAACTCGGACAAGGTCAAGATTAAGTTGCAATGTAAAACAGACCTTGATTTATCTCCATAAGATTACTTCCTATTGCTTATGGCAACAACTCAAGTTCATTAATCAAATTTCAACACCTTGTCAAAACTTGATCAAAGAAGGCAATTTTAACCTAAGCACCACGCTTAATTTAAAAAGCCTATGGATGCATCACATGTGCACATGTGAGCACACCCAAACATAGAGCAAATGACATAAACACGAGAAGCAAGAATTTGTATGATCACATGGAGACAAGTATGAGTAAACAAGTTAGTGAACATTACCCTTGCTTTACCTGAGCGTACTCACCAGTAGCGTATGCTGATGGAAATTTTTGGCTTGCCACCACAGCGTCATGGATTTCAGCTCAGGTGTGTACCAACCCTAGGTCACACATAGCTAGTATGCATGGACCATGGGTCTTGATGGTAGCAAAGGTCCAGAAAAGGAGAGAACCCTTGCTATTTCTCTTCTTCTCGTCTTTTTTTAGCAAGGTGAGGCTGACATTAACTTGAATTCACCACTTATTATTTTCTCTCTCTCTCTCTCTCTCTTTTTATTTCTTTTTCTTTTCTCACTCTCTTTTTTTTCAATCTTTCTTTTTTTCTTCTCTTTTTTTTGTGGTGTCTCTTGGTGCGTGTGGAACATGTGCTTCTCACTTCCCTCCCCCACACTTGGACTTTTGTGTAAAAGCCAAGTGTAGCATTAGGATCCCCTTGTGAGTGTGTTCCATCACCTAAGAGAATCAAGCCTTGTACTGATGTCGTTCCTCGTTTGGAAGTGTTGTATGACCTGTTTTCTTCTCAACCTGATATGGTTAGCAACAGGAATACCCGAGGGTGCATACTACTTGTAAACATGACCTTGCTTTTTTTCAAAGATAATCCGGGGTATCTCCCGGCAGTGCTTAAGTTATGGTCTTATGTTGGACCGCAGGAATTTCATCTTGCAGCTCTCAGAGGTGGTGTTAGCCACCAAACATTGGGTATAGATGCTAGAGCTGCAAGGTTAGTACCATTGTGCTACTACAAGACTTGAAAGTGTTTATGATAGCCATCCGCAACCATCCTCTTAAAAGTTTTGAAGCAAGTGTTAAGAGGTGATTGGGATTCTCGTAGTAGCACGTGGTCAGAAGCGGAACAAACTCTAGAGATCCCAAGGGCGAGCATGAAACATGAGCCACAAAAAAGACCATAGCATGCTCGTTAGTGGATTCACTCTAGAGTTGTTGCTTCAGGCATGTCCATGGTATGGGAGTTTTCTGTCCTTAAAAGATATATCATGAAGGACGAACATTGACTCTAGACCATTATCAAGAGCAATGTTCTCATGGTCAGAGGGACATGGCTTTTGTTCGAGCAAGGGCGAAGGTGGACGTTCCATTTCACAAAGATGAAAAGGAAGCTCAAACCTTGCTTGCTTGAACAGATTGCTTTGCTTTGCCTTTGGGTCCCTGGGGCAAGAGATAAGGCTAGCAGAAGCAAAATACTCAACTTCTCATCAGGGCTCTTTTTGAGATAGTTCTTTTTGCAAATGATTTTCAAAGAGCACCTTATGAGAAGTTGAATCATTGAGGATGGCATATGAAGGTCTAAGTAAACCTCGGTTGGTTCATTTCAAATGGCACAGCCCTAACACAATCCCACAACACTTAGATGAGTCTTGATTGGCTTTTGATGAGTTTTTCTGTCGGGACTAGCGGCATATTTCCCAAAAGGGTTTCCGCAAGGAAATGATAAAAGTCCCTACTATGAGGTTGTGTAGGGCTTCTAAGGGAGTCTCATTTAACGAACAAAATATAGTCATGGAAGGTGAAAGAATCTGAATTGCTTTAGAAAGACGTTTCACTTTCGACAACTATTCTTATGAATGTTCCTTGTTAGAGGAGACTTCCTTAGAAATAAATGCTTGATTTACGTGCCAAGAAATGCTCGAGGTTTTGCCACAATCCTCGAATTTTATAGCGAACTTCAAAGGATAAAACATTCCTTCCTTTGGTGTTCATGGTTCGGGTGAGGGCTCTACAAACGAATCTAGCAAGGGCAAAGATTCGATTGATAAGGGTTCCTCAAAGCTTGACATGCCCTTTTATGGAGGGGTTAAGGCTCTATGACCGGAGAAGAATGCTTCTCTAGGATACTAACAAAGCTTTTCCTCTATTCCGTCACGGTTTTGCGTGAAACGACCCTCCAATGGTCATGTCAAATCATAGGGCAGCATCTATGTCTATACCAAAAAGAGATGCGAGTGCACATCATTAGGTGAAGACAAGTCTAGGTCGGCATGTGTTAACATTGTAAGCATTGCCTAGGCTGCACCTATGGATTCCTTCTCATTCTGCTTGAGATCAAGGATTGCCCATGTAGAGAGTTGATATGGGACATAAGGGAGAATGCGAGACAAAACTTGTCTTTAAATTCTCCCTAGTCTCTATTCAAACTTCCTACGACATTAGTGATCCATTTCTTCGCCTTCCCGTTTGAGGGAGAGTGAAAACAATTTTCACATAAGAATTTCATTGTGTCATGCCAGGAATGCTAGGCATGAACACATTTCCTCAAAATCATGCAGATGTCTAAAATGATTTTCATCATCAACACTGAGAAAGGCTATGCCCGAACTAGGGTTCTGAATCCTAGGTGGAGTTCATAGCCGGATGAAAATTTGGTTTTTCTAAAGAAAGAATTTTGGCTCAAAGAGCTCCTTTTTGAAGCAAAAAGATTTTAAAATTGGATTTGGCTTCATGGTAGTAGGACCAGGTTTGATGAAGTGTTTTATTTATAAAAATAAATATAAAAATATTTTTCTTTTTATAAAAAGATACGAGGGCGAACTAGGTTCGAAGAAAATAGCAACCATTCCCCGGCAACGGCACCAGAAAAGCTTGTTGGTATTTCTTAACGTATGCACAGAATCCGCAAGCGTACGGAAGTACCGTTGTAGCCTTCACCCAAAAGTATTCAGGGTATCGTAATTTCCACAGGGAACGGAGGTATTTCTCCTAGCTAATTCTTCTAAGGAACAACCCAAGGGTAGAGATAGAAAGGTGGGTAGAGATGGATTCCTATAACTTTAGTGTCCTAACCATAGCGATACAATACTTCTACTTGCTCACTTTGGGCAACGGATCGCACCTGGTCTGCCAAGTGATGCTGGCCTATAGCTCTACGCCACACCCGGACGTGGGGGATTACAAGGGACGGACAGGGCTGTCACCACCTGCCGCCTACCCCTCAACCGTGGAGTGCGAGGCAAACGAAGGCAGCCTCTAGCCTAGACACCACGTCTATGCTAGCGACTACTACTCTAGCATCGATCAGGGTGACCCGTCTTTATCAGGGGCCCTCTACTAGAGCATCCGCACGAGGACGGACATTCGAACCCATGAACAAGCTTGGTAAAGCTCTACTAAACAAAAGACACAAAACACTATAAGAAACACAAATACTCACTTAGCCAAGATCCCGTTAGGGAGCCGAGTAGAATACCCGTTGAGGTACAAGGTCGGGGAGGCATCGACAAGCCCGGCGACTCCCCGCTCTCACGCCTCACATCTCACGCTCTATCTCTATAGCTACTAGGGCATAGCCTTATGGAGTGGTGCTCTAAATCTACATCTTGTGGTGGCGCTTTCTCCCTTTTATATCTAGAGAGGAGGGGGCTACTTGCAAATGTGCCATCCCAACATGGAAGGTGGAAACCGACCTCCCAACGTCGGTTTGAGATACAATGCACCTGGACGCGCCCCAGAACCGACCTCCCAGCGAGTTAATGCACCTACCTGCAAAAGTGGGTCCGGTTTGGCAACCGCCGGGGTGCGGCCGCACCCCTGGCGCGCACACGCTAGCTCTAGGGGCCTCGTCGATAGCTTTCCAACGCATATTCGTTTGCCTGAATCGGAGTCCGTATGAGTGAGATATGGCCTGTTTACCGAGGCCCACTCATCCAGCCTGAGATGGAATTGGACCGAATTTTGGTCTTCCACCTCTTGGGTTTATGTTGGGCTTTTTGGCCCATGTTTGATACCCAAGATTGTCGGGTCAATGGGCCAACTTCTTTTTCATGGTTTTCTTATGTTTCTTGGCCCATTTGTGTGCATTTCTGGAGATGCCTTCCTGCAAGCGACAATCACCGAAACTCATGGAATATGTTAGTGCAAAGCCCTATTTGCTATGTTTGGGTAGATTTATATCCTCATTGGCGGTCTAAAATGTGCGATAAAGACCACCAACACTGCTCCGAAGTGTCTTGGTGCAACTGCTATGTTGACCGCTGCTTAGCTATTCCTTTGGTATAGACTAGAATAGAACCACAGTAATGGAGAAGAAAATAGGAATCTTGGCATCTCCTGTATACCTCTCAACTTAGCTAGTCTGCTCTGCTATCTTTTTAGGGTTCTCCTGTGTGTGCCACTTATCTAAAACCTGATTATATCTTTTACCCCCTCATTAGTCCAGTTGGTATATTAGTTAGCAGATGTATGAAGGTTAATTATCATCTTCTTTACCCATTGTTTCCCTGAGGATAAATATGATACCCTAAAATACTCTTGGGTGAAAGCTACAATGGTATCCGTGTGCTTGTGGATTTCTCTGTGTGTGTTAACAAATACCAACAAGCTTTCTGGCGCCGTTGCCGGGGATGGACTTAAAACCTCCATACTTGGTAGCAACGCTAAGAAACGCCAACAGCTGCGTCCCCTCTGGGGACAGCTAGGGCCCATGGCCTGGCCCGCTGTCAGCCGGCGTGCTGACGGCGTGGGGAGCAGCTGGGCCCGGCGCTGTCAGCTGCTGCTGCTGCCACCACGTGGCGGCTGCTTACTGACCATGCATGGCACTGTTGGTCGGGCCACGTGGCAACTTGTTATTGGACACCACTATGTATAATTTGTTATTCTCATATCTTGTTATGGGAGCTCCAAACATGCAAATAATATGTCTATTTTGATTAGCTCGATGAGCCCGTCAAAATGGTGGAGTCCAATTCATCATTTGAGATACTTTTATTTCATGAAATATTATGTTTCCTGCAAAACCAGTTGAGAAACCAAAACTCGTGGAACTTGTCAGACAAATAAAACATTTGCTACGTTGTTCCTCGGGATTTGGTTATTTTGGATCACATTGGCGGTCAAAATATATGCAATAAGGAGCGCCAACAAGTTCCCCCACACTTGGATCTTTGCTCATCCCTAGCAAAGGCTAGGATAAAGTAGATATGAACACACCCTTTCAAGATATGAAACTAGCATAGAGGTCATTCCAAAACATACCTTATACCTGTGGGATATGTGGAGTGGCTAACAAATTTCCTTGAGCGGTTGAGAAGTGGAATAGCTCTGAAACATAGCCGTCTCATCCCTTTTTCATATCTCAGTGACTTGCAGTTTTTATAAGATTTTTCAAATAAAGCATAGTTCACATGTACTCCTCAAATGGTGCTCTCGAATCTCTCAAAGTGTATGACTACCTCACCAAAGGGATTTTTAGGATTGCCTTCTTCATGACCTACCACTAAAGCTGTGAGTAGAGTTTTGGGTAGGCATACAAGGAATGGCTTACTTACCGATTGTGTGTAGCCGAGTCAAAATCCGAACCATGTTAAGGTTAAAGCCATACACTAGGTTGAGATGTGCAAGTGTGTGAAATAGATGAGGAATGATTCCTAACTTTGTGGTATTTTTGGGTCTCCATGCATCATGACAAACTCTCTTTTATTGGTGGACGAAGAGATGAAGAAATATGGGCTATCAAAGAGTAACTAAAATTGTGTTTTTTTTCTTCTTCTTCTTTTTTTCTTTTTTCTCTTTTTTTTCTTTGAACGGGGATCTAATATTTACCATTTGTCTACAAGATTGGAATATCTAAAACTTATTTCTCTTCTCTTTTTTTTTCTTTCTCTCTTTTTTCAACTAAGAACATGGCCCATAACTTATTGCTTGGAAAAGGATGAAGGAGAGAGAGATGTCATGATGGAATGCATGGAGAATTTTTGGCAATCTAAAGGGGTGCACGATCCTCAGGGTAAGGGTCGGCACTTTTATTTGGTGGGATGGTGCGCAATTCTCGGTGTAAGAATTAGCATTCTGGGCGAAAGGGGTGCATGTTGTGCGCGACACTCAGTGTGAGAGTCGGCAATTATTTGGTGGGTGCAAGTGAATCTCTACCATATGTGTAAGACCCAAATCTAGGTTAGGCTCAAACCGTGACAAGGCCCTCTGGTAAGAAGCATACGACAAAAAGGTTTTATAAACTTGTTGATAAGCATGTCATATTTGGCCTTGGTAGGTATTTTTGCCATTGAGGAGTATGTGAAACTATGATTTTTGGCATTTTATCAAAAAGAAAACTCTCCAAGTACTTCAATAGAAAAGGTAGGATAGCCATGCCAAAACCATATCGCACTTCACAAAAACTTGGTCAAAATGTTTTTCGAATAAGATGTTTTTCCCACAAGCACAAAGGATATGTAAGGTTTGAAAATTATGCAGTCCAATCTCAAAAAGCTATAATCATATTTACTTTCAAAAATTAAATCTAAGTGTGGAACAAGATCTTTTTTTTAAATGCGGAAAGAACATGATAAAAACAGGAGCAAATATAAGTATAAACAGTGCAAAGAAAGTGATCAAACCGAGTTGTGTGCAGGTTCCTCCACCAATTCATGATGTGCTTTGGTGCCTCCTCCCTTTTTTTTGATGGGGGTGTTAACACCCCCACACTTCTTTGAAGTTATATCCGTTGCATACCTGAGTGTCCTTATCGCCAGCATATTTCAATTCAGCTTTGAAGATGATGTAGCGATGGTGTGGTTGTACAGGCTCCAAATGAGGTGAACCATAAGGCCAGATCATATACCCCACTAGTGTATATGGACCTCGGGCCTTAATGGTAGCAAAGGTGTAAAAGGAAGAAGCTCTCCTCTTTTTATTTTTATTCTTTCTTTTCTTTTCTTTTCTTTTCTTTTTTCATCTTTTTTTTCAACTCTCTTTCTTTTCTTTTTCCCTTTTTTTACCAAGGCAAAGCTAACATCATCCATCGTCAAATTTTTTTTGGATGACTCTTAGTGTGAGTGGGACTCAAGATTCTCACCATCCTCCCCCACACTTGGACTTTTGTAAAAAAGTCGAAGTGTGAATTGGGTCAGAGTCTCCTTGTGAGTGTGTTCCACCTCTCAAGAGCATCATGGTTTGTAGTTGATGTTGCTCCATGTTCTCAAGTGCCAATATGACCCGTACTCTTCTTGATGTTAACCTGAAATGGTTAGTGACAAGAATACCCGAAGGTGCATACTAACTTGAAAACATTCCCTTGCTTTTATTTGAAAAGAAAAGATTTTTTTTGTATTATAATAAAACAAAATATATTATTTTCAAGATAATCCGGGTATCTCCCGGCAAAGTGCTCGTTTAAGGACAAAGCTCATCCCCGGGAAACCTTTTGAAACTAGCCCAATGTTGGTGATGTGGTTTCCCCTCCAACACCAACCTTCGTGGGTCAATCTATTAAACTCATGCCGCATTTCGAGACTTGCAAAACTTATGATAGACAAAAGTATCTACAACAACCTTCTTAAAAGTTTTATGAACAGGGAGCAAGAAGGGGTTGTAGATTTTGCAAGTAGCGACAGTTTATAGATTGATCCGAGAAGATACTTCGTATGAGCGTGGAATGAATGGGATAGTTAGGAAATAACTTCCATGCTCATCGATAAAGTATTCTGATTTAGGGGGAGCATGACAGCTCAAATCCTTCGCAACATTCGAAAATGTTATTGTTGTTACGGAGATAGACTTAAGCTCTCCCCTAGGATCAAGAATAGATGTGAATGAGACATTAAAGTTTGGCATAGTGGGGGAAGGGATAGAAATGTCTTCTAAATGAATTGATCCTCCCTCTATGTCTTAGAAGTGTTGTTGATGTCTCAAATCGGAATTCGAGGCAAATGATGATGTTGATATGGGAAACTCTATGGTATTCCCAAAATCAGCAGCAAGGAAAAGGTCATCTTCGAATTCAAAGGGGCACATAAAAGGATGAGATTCATCATCTCTTGAAGTGTGATATGTCCCCCTAATGGGAGGTTCCTCAACAACCGGATTATGAGAATTTGAAGGAATTTCAAATTCGGTTGTGGGTGTCTCCTCATGTTGGTCGGGGATTCCTTCTAGGAACTCATCGTAGTCGCCAGTATAAGGGGTTCTATCAAGGATTTTCTCCAAAATGGCTTTCCCCTAACTAACGGATTTATGCATGAATGGGTCTCCTACGGTATGAGCAAACCATTGTTTCGCTCTTCCCAATAGGGAGAACGAAAACAAGTTTATAACAGTTTCTTGTGTCCTACCAGAAAAAATTAGGCAAGAACCCAAGTGCTTGAATTCCTGAAGGTGGGTAATAGGATCTTCATCCTATTGCCTAGAGATGGATTGCTCCCGATCCATGGCTATGACAGCGGGGTGTTGGTATTTTTAACGCACACGAGATAAATCCGCAAGCGCACGGATACCGTTGTAGCTTTCACCCGGAGGGTTTTAAATATCGTATCCACAGGGAAACGTGTGTGGGTCGCCAATCAACTAGTTTATCTATGGGTAGCAATCAAGGTTTAAGATATGATGGGTAAAGAGGATTCCTATGGTAATGATCCTATGCAAGGCAAGGTTATGAAGCAATTGTCCTTCTAATGTTCACTTCGGGACGCCACTAGACGGGAAAGCACCACAAAGGATAACTCTACCGACGTGACTACGGTCCTACTAATTTAAGAACCTACTCAATTCGGTGTGGACAAAATGTCACCTCCCGTAACTACCACACAACCGAGAGAATAGGGCGCAAACACAAAACCGACAGCCCTAAGCACCACGCTTATGCTAACAATTACTACTCTAATTCGGAGCGCTAACAAGAACTAGAGCAATCATAAGAACTGTGAACCAATGAACAAAAGAGTAAAATAAATACTTGAATAAAGATCAATTACTGTAAGTATCCGGATGCGAGCTTGGAGAAGCCCGAATCCACCGAAGTACAAGCCCGAGGGGAGCACCGACATGCCGGCACCACCTCCAACTCTTCCCTCGCTCTCTATCTCTCTATTATGCTAAGACTAGATCCTAATGAGGACTAATCTTCTCTTGATGGCTAGGTTTAGCGAGGAGATCCATTCAAGGGACCCTCTCGGCTGATCCCGCCGGGAGCAAATGAAATTAGGGTTTTAGGGATGCCCTCTCCAGGGGCCAGGGGCCCTGCTTATATAGCCCTCTAGGATGCACCACAGCCCTCGGATCAAACCGACCTAAACGGACGATAATTATTGCTCCTCAAGGTCGGTGGAGGCAGGATCCGCGAGCCTCCACCTGATTGGTGGAGGTGGCCAGTCGGCCGACCCAGAGAGGGAGTCGGCCGACCCACCACTCTGCCAGGTGGGTCCCCGCTTCCAGGGTTTGCCTTCTGGAGTCTTCTAGAATATACAATTTTACCCGTTCGGTCTTTCTCTCTATGTAATCATGACATGTGGGCCTTCCTTGGGTATTTTCAGCGACACCCCGTTGAAATGGACATTCACCAAAACTCGTGGAATTCTCACAAGATAACCCCTATATCTAGTTGGTGAACATATTTTAGTCCTTTCTCATGTTTTAGTTGACGGTAAAAATTGACACTTAACGACCGTCAACAACTCCCCCAAGCTTACCCTTTGCTCGTCTCTGAGCAAAGATAAACCCAGTGATGGATCAGGAGTTGCTACAATGCTTTCATGCCTCAAAAGTACACATGCGTTCAAACAAGAACTCTTCTCCGGATTAGAGTGAACTATTCTGACTCAAAACTTACTCATATTACCTTTCACCATGGGGCTTGTAACCGTCACTTGGGTCTTGAGCGGTTGAAAGACGAACGGTCAAGTCAAGCGCTATGTTTCTCGCTCTTGATCAACTATTATTCCGAGTTTTTGCAAGATTTTCAAATAAAACTCGAGTTCCTTGTATGAACCTTTCGTGTCTCTCATTTGTGGTATTTTTGGATCCTCTCCAAGGCATGAGTAGTGTATGCCTTCTCTCTTCTCTCGAGAATATGTGGTATTTGTGGAACTAAGGCATAGTGAAAAGAGCCTTCTCTCTCTCACCCTACTTTCTAATAGGCTTATGTGAAGCTCATAGGTGGGGAGACACTCAAACTCACTTGCATATATTGCACAGTTAAGACATGGATCCAATAGGAACTAAAATAATAATAAAGTCATATGTGCATGTGAATGAGGAAATGGATGATAAGATGATGATAGGATGATGATGAGATGATGATAATAAGGAAATGATTATAAGGGGTGATCTCTTGGTGAACATCTATTTCTACACTTGCTCCTTTTGGGGATAACATACCTCCTTTTATTTGGAAACTTTGAAGACCTTTGAAGAGGAGGACTTGGTTGCTTTTTTTTTTTTTTTTTTTTTTTTAGAGCAACCAATCCTTCCGAAAACGAAACTTTAGCAACGGGGAGTGAATAACTTGAAATGATAATGACTGGAGCTTTTATGTAGACAAATGGAATGGCGATGATTATTTCTAGATGTTCACTCCCAGGATAGGAGTAAAACCTTTTTCTGGATGGAATGAAATGAGTTGCATATGCATATGTATATGTGGATGGATGGATGGATGGATGGATGGATGCGTACTCCCAGGGTAGGAGCAGCATAAGTGTGTACCTCCAGGATAGAGATAGCACAATATGTGATGGATGTGGATCTATATGTGGGTGGTACTTCTAGGGACGAAGTAGCACGTAATGAATGTAGTATTTATAAAATGGGTGCATGCTTCGAGGACGAAGTAGCACGGATCAATGGATGGAGAGCACATAGTAATGACTTTTAACCGCATGACTGATTCCTTATGGGTCCACAAAGATAACCACACTCAATGCCTAAAGATTACACTCAAGCCTACAAAATGATCTATATAAACAGATAGGTTTTCCTAATCTAGTAAGCATGAATATATGGTCAGTGGTAGGAATTTGAACTCTCATCATAAAGGAACTCATCATGCATGAATTTAATATTTTCACGTATAAATTCTCCGAACTCTAGCATCTCTAGGAACAAGATGGACAAAGCAGCTCAAAACTTTCCCATATCATACCCATCAACCACCTAGACTTAGATTAAGTGTTTGCTACCCACAAGTTTCGGTTCGAGCAAATCTCAAATCTAAACAAGTTGTGTCCAAAACTCGGGAGAGTGCAAGGTTGAAAACTATGTACTTGAAAGGAACTACGACAGAGCAACTATTCATCATTTCCATATAAGAGTTTATTCTAGGGGTTCATTTTAGCAAGACGAACTTTAGCACAGTTGATAAGTAGATAGATGAATGAAAAAAAATAAGCTAGTGATACTTAGCTGGATACACGGAGGTGCTCTCCCCCAAGCTGAATGTTGACGTAGTCTGTTGATGTTGCTGACTGGCAGTGAAGGTGTACTGCTCTTCCTGGAGTGTCAGGGATGATGGCTGTAAAGACAACACTATGATTGTTGAAGACAGCACTCCAGCAGGGGAGAGGACGTCCTTCTGCCTATTTAGCTCTTCTTGATAACTCCTGCTCAATTCAAATAAACAACAAAACTCGTGGAACAGATTAAGGGTTAGTAAATTAAGCATTACTTGTCTAGAGAATTGTCCATGATTTATGCAGGACTAAGCAAGATACCCTTTTTCTTTCTTTTAGTAACTTCAAATTCTATATAATTAATTATGTCCAATTCTTCTTCTGGTGGTTGTGCATCAAAGAAAACTTTTAGACGTTGACCATTTACCTTGAAAAGTTTGCCTTCATCGTTTTGAAGAGTGACTGCTCCATGTGATGCCACTTCAATTACCTTGAATGGTCCTTCCCATTTACTTCGTAGTTTCCCATGTCCAAACAGCTTTACTCTAGAGTTGAATAGTAACACCTTGTCACCTGGTTTGAATTCCTTCTTCTTCAGCCTTTTGTCATGCCACCTCTTTGTCCTCTCTTTGTAGATCTTTGCATTATGATATGCTTTTTCTCGCCATTCCTCAAGCTCAGAGAGTTGCATCTTTCTCTTCTCCCCAGCTGCTTCAAAGTCCATGTTCCATCTCTTTATGGCCCAGTGTGCCTTGAATTCTAGTTCGACTGGTAAGTGGCATGTCTTCCCATAGACCAGTTGGTATGGTGACATTCCAAGAGGTGTTTTGTAGGCTGTTCTGTAAGCCCATAATGCTCCATGAAGCTTGTCCTTCCAGGCTGTCCCCATCTCGTTGATGCCTTTTGCAAAATATTCTTGATTTGCTTGTTTGATGTTTCGCTTGCCCACTTGTTTGAGGATGGTATGGCGTCTCAACATTGTGACGGACCCCGTGATTGTGTAAGAAGCGTTGAAACTTCCTATCAATGAAGTGAGAGCCTCCATCACTAATCACCATGCGTGGAACTCCAAAGCGTGGAAAGATGGTTTCTGCAAACATCCTTTTGGTGTGGTTGGAATCTGCAGCTCGACATGGTAGAGCTTCAACCCACTTTGAAACATAGTCCACCGCCACTAAGATGTATTCACACTGCTTGGACTTAGGAAATGGTCCCATGTAGTCTATTCCCCAGACATCAAAGAGTTCTACCTGGAGGTTATTGGTGAGTGGCATGGCATCTCGTGTATTTATGTTCCCATGCCTCTGACATGCTCCACATCTCCGGATGAAATCTTTCGTGTCTTCATACATGGTTGGCCAGAAAAATCCACATTGCCAGATTTTTGCATGAGTGCGGAATACCCCATAATGTCCTCCATATGGTGATGAATGGCATCTTTCAATGATCTTGATTCCTTCTTCGGTTGGTACACACCTCCTGAGTAGACCATCAGAGCAGACTCGGAAGAGGTACGGTTCATCCCATATGTGTTGACGACTCTCTTGGATGAGCTTCCGTTTGTTTTCCCCTGGTGGTACATAACCTGCAACCATAAAATTGACAATATTTGCGTACCAGGGGTCGACGCTCGTGACCTTGTAGAGCATGTCGTCTCGGAGGTAGTCGTTGATGGGCAAATCCTGTGGTTTTTCAAACTGCATCCTGGACAAGTGATCTGCTACAGAATTTTCTACTCCCTTTCTATCTTTTATTTCTAAATCAAATTCTTGGAGTAACAAGATCCATCTTATAAGTCGTGGTTTAGCATCTTTCTTAGTGAGCGAGGTATTTCAAAGCCGCATGATCGGTATGAACAATCACCTTAGCTCCTACTAAGTAAGATCTAAACTTGTCAACAAGAAAAACAACAAACCGGAGCTCTTTTTCAGTTGTTGCATAATTAAGTTGAGGTCCCGACAGAGTTTTACTAGCATAAGCAATTGCATGATGCTTTCTATCCTTTGTTTGACCCAAAACTCCCCCACAAAAGATAATCACTAGCATCACACATGATTTCAAAAGGTAGCGACCAATCGGGGGGTTGAATGATTGGTGCGAGATGAGTGCTTTCTTAAGAATATGAAAAGCATCTAAACACTCATCATCAAACTCAAAGGGAGCATCCTTGGCTAGCAAACTTGTAAGGGGTCTAGCAATATAAGAAAAATCTTTTATAAAATGTCTATAGAACCCCGCATGGCTAAGAAAACTTCGTACCCCTTTGACATTTGTGGGAGGAGGCAACTTCTCTATTACTTCTATCTTTGCACGATCTACCTCGATCCCATGTTCAGACACTAAGTGTCCAAGCACTATGCCTTCTCTAACCATGAAATGGCATTTTTCCCAATTAAGAACTAAGTGCTTTTCCACACATCTTTGCAAAACCTTGTCTAAGTTTTCTAAGCGGTCATCAAAAGTTTTTCCATATATAGAAAAGTCATCCATGAAAACTTCCATGATCTTTTCTATCATATCTGAAAATATAGACATCATGCACCTTTGGAATGAAGCCGGCGCATTGCACGTGGAGACGAAAGACATCCTACGATAGGCAAAAGTTCCATAGGGACAAGTAAAAGTGGTTTTGCTTTGGTCATCGGGATGGATTGGGATTTGATGGTAACCAGAATACCCATCAAGGAAACAAAAGAAAGAGTGCTTTGCAAGCCGTTCCAAAGATCTCATCGATGAAAGGTAACGGGAAGTGATCTTTCTTTGTTGCCTTATTAAGTTTTCGATAATCAATGCACATTCTCCATCCAAAGGACCGTTCATTGTGGAATCAATTCATTTCTCTCATTTCTTACAACGATCATACCCCCTTTCTTGGGTACAACTTGTACCGGGCTTACCCACTCACTATGTGGTACAGATAGATTATCCTAGCTCGCAAGAGTTTCAAAACCTCTTTCTTAACAACCTCCCTCATCGCATTGTTGAGCCTTCGTTGGGGCTCCCTACAAGGTGTATAAGGCGGGTCTATTGGAATGCGATGAGTGCAAAGGACTGGACTAACTCCTTTGAGGTCTTCGAGTGAGTAGCCAAAAGCGAACGATGCTTTTCTAAAATAGTAAGGAGTCGGAAGGTCTCATATTCAGAAAGTTTATCACTAATTATGACAGGAGACTCCTTGTTGTCATTTAGGAAAGCGTATTTCAATCCTGAAGGAAGGGGTTTTAGCTCAATGGGGGACTTTTGAGGTTTCTGAGTTTCATCCAAGGGTAAAGGTTCTCGTGGTTGTTCTACTTCTTCGATGAAATCTTTGGCGACTTCTTCGAGATCTTTGTCGGATGATTCTAGGAAAGACATCGCCATTATCTCTTCCACTGGTTCTTGCTCGGGACTTAGCTCTACCTTGGCATGGAGTGAATGAGTGATGGGAATGGAAAGGTTTAAGTTTTTCCCGAGATGTATATTTATACTCCCCTTTCTTCCTTCATGGACAAGTCTCTTTATTGGATGCCCAATTAAAAGGTCGAATTCCCTAGTATTGAAAATATAGAAACTAAGGTACAGTTTGGTTTCATCTACCTTGATAGGGATGAGGTGGAAGATTCCTTCACTAGGAAGGATTTGGCCCGAGAGACTTTTTAGAAGCCTAGTCGTTGGGGTTAAATTCATGTCTTCAAAAAGTGTCGGCAAGAGACTCGGACATGATATTTACTCCTACAACTGGATTGTAAAGGCCATCGAAGGAGGTTTGGTGAATCGACAACTAATAGAGGTAGAAGGAGAATCTAGACGAATGACTTCATGAGAAAGCTCGGATTCTCTCAACCATTCATTGCTTATGATTGTTGTCAACTCCTTCATGGTATCTTTAAGGAATTTATCTTCGGTTGGATCGAAAGGTGTTGGTTGGGTGCGATGGTGCCGAAGACTTCCTAATTGCAGAATAATTCGAGGTGTTTCCATAATTCGAGAAAAGATCCTCCTCGAAATTAAACATGTCCTCCGAAAGTGGAATTTCTTCCTCCTTCGGCGGTTCGGAACTTGGAGGATAGTTGAGGCTAGAAGTGGAGTAGCTAAAGGTTCGGCTCAACTATCATAGGTTCTTCCTCGGGAGCTATCTCAACTATATCTTCTCGGGGGATCATCGAAATGCTAGTGTACGGAGTGTTTTCAAGAATTTTTTGTAAGGATTTCTCTCGCTTCACTAGCGAGAGATGCAAGAAAGAACCTCCGAGAGGATGTGTCAAGAGTTTGTTTGGTTTCTCCACTAAGACCCACATAAAAGTGTTGCAAGAGCATTTGGTCTTGAATGGAAAGGTTAGGGCCGAATTGACTAGGTCATTAAAACGTGCCCAAGCCACACCAAGAGATTCTTTTTCTTTTTGTTTAAAAGTTAGAACCTCTTGTTCGAAGGTTAACCACAGAGAGGATGGGAAAGAAATGTAAGAAAAATCTAGAGCATAGAGTTCCCTAGTCTCCTCGCACACTCCCTACGGTTCGGGAATACCGGTGTCTAGCTTTTCCCGTTAAAGAGAACGGAAATAGCTTCCACCTTAAGGTTTCATGTGACATGCCTTCAATTTGCAAGCATGCACAAATTAGCTCAAATTCCCGCAAGTGTGTGTATGGGTTTTCATCGTCTTCTCCTGAGAATGAATGGTCCTTGACCATCTTTATCAAAGACGGACGCAAGTCATAGCCGATGTGAGGATAGGTTTGGAAGATTCCAGGTGGCTCTAGTTGTGCGCCCGTGGGAGCAGCATATTGATTGATAGGAGTGATATTATCCATGCTTTACAAGGTAAGATATAAGAACAAAAATGATTTGACGAATCACAGCAACCGTTTCCCCGGCAACGGCGCCAGAAAGCTTGTTGGTATTTTTAACGCACACGAGATAAATCCGCAGCGCACGGATACCGTTGTAGCTTTCACCCGAGGGTTTTAAATATCGTATCCACAGGGAAACGTGTGTGGGTCGCCAATCAACTAGTTTATCTATGGGTAGCAATAAAGGTTTAAGATATGATGGGTAAAGAGGATTCCTATGGTAATGATCCTATGCAAGGCAAGGTTATGAAGCAATTGTCCTTCTAATGTTCACTTCGGGACGCCACTAGACGGAAAGCACCACAAAGGAAACTCTACCGACGTGACTACGGTCCTACTAATTTAAGAACCTACTCAATTCGGTGTGGACAGGGCCGTCACCTCCCGTAACTACCACACAACCGGAGAATAGGGCGCAAACACAAAAACCGACGCCTAAGCACCACGCTTATGCTAACAATTACTACTCTAATTCGGAGCGCTAACAAGAACTAGAGCAATCATAAGAACTGTGAACCAATGAACAAAAGAGTAAAATAAATACTTGAATAAAGATCAATTACCGAAGTATCCCGGATGCGAGGCTTGGAGAAGCTCGAATCCACCGAAGTACAAGCCCGAGGGGGAGCACCGACATGCCTAAGGCACCACCTCCAACTCTTCCCTCGCTCTCTATCTCTCTATTATGCTAAGACTAGATCCTAATGAGGACTAATCTTCTCTTGATGGCTAGGTTTAGCGAGGAGATCCATTCAAGGGGCCCTCTCACCGATCCCGGCCGGAGCAAATGAAATTAGGGTTTTAGGGATGCCTCCTCCGGGGCCGGGGCCCCGCTATATAGCCCCTAGGATGCACCACAGCCATCGGATCAAACCGACCTAAACGGACGATAATTATTGCTCCTCAAGGTCGGTGGAGGCGGGATCCGCGAGCCTCCACCGATTGGTGGAGGTGGCCGGTTGGCCGACCCAAAGAGGGAGTCGGCCGACCCACCACTCGCGGTGGGTCCCCGCTTCCAGGGTTTGCCTTCGGAGTCTTCTAGAATATACAATTTTACCCGTTCGGTCTTTCTCTCTATGTAATCATGACATGTGGGCCTTCCTTGGGTATTTTCAGCCGACACCCTACGTAAAAGCAGACATTCACCAAAACTCGTGGAATTCGTCGCATAACCCCTATATCTAGTTGGTGAACATATTTTAGTCCTTTCTCATGTTTTAGTTGACGGTAAAAATTGACACTTAACGACCGTCAACAACTCCCCAAGCTTACCCTTTGCTCGTCTCGAGCAAAGATAAACCCATGATGGATCGGGGAGTTGCTACAATGCTTTCATGCCTCAAAAGTACACATGCGTTCAAACAAGAACTCTTCTCGGATTAGAGTGAACTATTCGACTCAAAACTTACTCATATTACCTTTCACCATGGGGCTTGTAACCGTCACTTGGGTCTTGAGCAGTTGAAAGACGAACGGTCAAGTCAAGCGCTATGTTTCTCGCTCTTTGATCAACTATTATTCCGAGTTTTTGCAAGATTTTCAAATAAAACTCGAGTTCCTTGTATGAACCTTTCGTGTCTCTCATTTGTGGTATTTTTGGATCCTCTCCAAGGCATGAGTAGTGTATGCCTTCTCTCTTCTCTCGAAATATGTGGTATTTGTGGAACTAAGGCATAGTGAAAAGAGCCTTCTCTCTCTCACCCTACTTTCTAATAGGCTTATGTGAAGCTCATAGGTGGGGAGACACTCAAACTCACTTGCATATATTGCACAGTTAAGACATGGATCCAATAGGAACTAAAATAATAATAAAGTCATATGTGCATGTGAATGAGGAAATGGATGATAAGATGATGATAGGATGATGATGAGATGATGATAATAAGGAAATGATTATAAGGGGTGATCTCTTGGTGAACATCTATTTCTACACTTGCTCCTTTTGGGGATAACATACCTCCTTTTATTTGGAAACTTTGAAGACCTTTGAAGAGGAGGACTTGGTTGCTTTTTTTTTTTTAGAGCAACCAATCCTCTGAAAACGAAACTTTAGCAACGGGAGTGAATAACTTGAAATGATAATGACTGGAGCTTTTATGTAGACAAATGGAATGGCGATGATTATTTCTAGATGTTCACTCCCAGGATAGGAGTAAAACCTTTTTCTGGATGGAATGAAATGAGTTGCATATGTATATGTGGATGGATGGATGGATGGATGGATGCGTACTCCCAGGGTAGGAGCAGCATAAGTGTGTACCTCCAGGATAGAGATAGCACAATATGTGATGGATGTGGATCTATATGTGGGTGGTAATTATTATTGTTGTTGTTGTTGTTGAGGTAGTTCACGTCCTCCTTCAGCTCTGGGCAGTTAGCACCTGTGTGCCCAGTCTCTCCACACTCTTCACATGTCATGCGAGCATTATGTATATGCATGACTTCTTTCTTCTCTCGGGGCTCTCTCATCGAGCCTCTTCATTAGCAGATCCATTTTGGCGGACGATGTCTACCTCCTTCACTGGTGCATTCCTCCACCTCTCTTGTGGGTCTGAGTTCTTTCTTCACTCCGGCCTTGGTTGGATGCCATCTTCTCCACAAGAGCTGTGGCACGAGGAATAGTGAGTGATAAGAATGCACCTCCAGCGCAAGATCCATTGTCTCACGTGTCTGTTCTTGAGCCCATGGTAGAATGTCTCGCATAAGTAGCCAATTCTCCATGCCATGATGAGGACACTCGAGGATGTAGTCTTGAAAGCGCTCCCAAGCTTCGGGACAGTCTCATCATGATGTTGCTTTGAAAGCTTGATATCTTCCCACGAAGAGCATTTGTCTTGCCCATGGGGAAGAACTTCGCCAAGAAATTGGTGGAACATAGTGCCCACGTAGTATTCTTCTCCTTATTGGCGTAGAACCACTGCTTCGCTCTCCCCGAGAGTGAGAATGGGAAGAGGCGAAGTAGTATAGCATCTCTGGGGACATCCTTGATAGTGAATGTGCTACAAATCTCCAAGAAGTGTTGGAGATGAGCACTAGCATCTTCATGGGCCTTCCCACAGAACTGGCTTGCTTGCACCATCTTGATCAGCGCAGGCTTGAGCTCAAAAGCTCCTTCGATGTCCACAGCTGGTCCAGTACGAATGTTGTCCATAGTTGGAGCTGAGAACTCGCGGAGTGACTTGTTCGCCATGGCTTCAAACGCTGGTGTCAAGTCTCGAACGAAAGGTCGACTTTCGCCCTTCCGACAAACTTCCAAGTTGAGTTGATGATGATGATTGAGTGGTCTTCTTCAACTTGCTTCCGGCCTTCCCGAATAAAGCTTCTGGATTGTCAATATAATTATCAGGAAGAATTGTCTTTTTCATACATTACCCTGCATAAGATATAAAAATAGACGAAAGACAAGGGTAAGGCTGTATGAGTAGAGAATGGTGACAGTGCTCAATCTCATTATTTAGTGCAATGCTGCTCATTATCCATTGGCTTTCAACCTTCCCCGGCAACGGCGCCAAAAATGCTTGTTGATGTCTATTAAGTGCAACTGAAATAAGAAGGGTTCCGCAAGCGCACAGAATATATCATCGTAGCATTTTAACCAGGAGTAATCCAGGTATCATTATTTATAATTTTACCACTGGGAAGGGAATGCACTGGATAATGAGTGATGAGCAATGCACATGCAATAATGGAGAGCTTAACCTTGTCTGTATCGATCATCTCATACAGGGCAAGTGTCACATAAAATATAGGAATGAATGATAAATGACATAAGATAAATGAGAGCATTTAGCCACATAAAATAATAGTAATAAGCCATCTCAACTTAGTACTCTAAGATTATAACACTAGCATGGACTAGGACGATCTAGGGTGTAATCCTATGTTATTCTAACTATAAAGTCAAAGCATACAATGATTAGTGCAAGAACATCTGGCAATCATGGCGGGAAAAGGTTACATCTATGCATAGTGATATTACCAGAGAAGACTAGAGACATAGCAATGACTTCAATGTAATAGGTTTGTTCTGCTAGACCTATACTCGGGAGAAGGGCTACAAAGGACTCAACAGGATGTCACTCCCGTGATCTACCTCACGATCCGAATATAGGGTGCAATCACGAGATAAATACGGCTAGGCACCACGCCTACACAATATTTACCACTCACCCATCGATCTAATGAGCAAGCGCTATACGATCCTATGCATAAACACAATTCTAGTCCAACTATGCTAAACATATAATCAAAGTAGACTAAGAACAATATAATTGAGAACATAATCAAATAGAGCAAAGTCAAGTCTGATATAATAGAATAGAATAAAGTACTACTCATAGTATCACGAACAATGATGAATATTACAAGAATGTAGAGGGGAATTACCAAGAACTCCGACAGATCCGGACTCCAAGCTAGGCTTGATTCCCTCTAGATCTATTCCTATGTAGCTATGCTACTAAACTATGGAGCTCTAATTGAGATGGTGGCTCTGGCTTCTCTGAATCCTCTCAGATGAATGAAGAGAGAATGAATTCTAGGGTTTCACCCAGGGGCCAGGGGCTCTGAATATATAGCCCCCTAGGATGCACCACAGCCATCGGATCAAACCGACCTAAACGGACGATAATTATTGCTCCTCAAGGTCGGTGGAGGCAGGATCCGCGAGCCTCCACCTGATTGGTGGAGGTGGCCAGTCGGCCGACCCAAAGAGGGAGTCGGCCGACCCACCACTCTGCCAGGTGGGTCCCCGCTTCCAGGGTTTGCCTTCTGGAGTCTTCTAGAATATACAATTTTACCCGTTCGGTCTTTCTCTCTATGTAATCATGACATGTGGGCCTTCCTTGGGTATTTTCAGTGACACCCTGCGAAACAGACATTCACCAAAACTCGTGGAATTCAATCGATAACCCCTATATCTAGTTGGTGAACATATTTTAGTCCTTTCTCATGTTTTAGTTGACGGTAAAAATTGACACTTAACGACCGTCAACACGGGGCGAATATCATAGCTGTTTGTAAAAATGGAATGTGGTGAAGGTGGAGGTTCCAATGAATTGCCCTTTGGAACCAAATGTTTAAAGATAGGAGTGGAACCCATGTGGTTGGAATGGTGGTGATGATTGGTTGCATATATTTTTGGTAAAAAGAAAAATAAAAAGGATACACGGACGACTTGGTTCGATTCTAGAACAGCTACCGTTCCTCGGCAACAGCGCCAGAAAGCTTGTTGGTATTTCTTAGCGTAAGCAGATAAATTCGCAAGCGCACGGAGTACCGTTGTAGCTTTCACCCGGAAGTATTCAGGGTATCGTATTTTCCATAGGGAACGGAAGTGTACTAGAGTGAAACAAGAACGTCCAGGAGAAGTAGGTAGGAGGATGTTTTTGTAGGACGAGAGGGTTTTCTAGGAGCAACCCAAGGTCACTAGATAACTAAAGTCTTGGCTTACTATACTCACTCACTTTGTAAAATCTGGGATTTTTGAGCACTTTCCAAAATCCCAATGCACTTTCACTTTGCATTTCATCATGAGCATTTGCATTCATTAGTTAAATAGTTTGATAAATCTAGCTTGAGTGCTAATGTTTGCTAATACCAAGTGCTTGATGTGATGCTCACTAAGTTGACTTAGACTTGAGGATGACTTAAATTTGACTAGAGGTCATGCTCATGACCCTAGGTAATTTAACTATGCTTTTAGACTTAGCCTGTTTGTGAGTTCCTGTATAGAGTCATCAGATAGTGTTTTCCGGAAACTCCAAATGCTTTTGGGGTCTACAGGTTTTAGTTAAAGTTTTTCATGAGGATTAAAACTCCTAATGACCACTTTGCTTGAAATTGAGTGTAAGCAATATGTTTTGGGGTTGAAGTTCAGCATAGGGGCTGATTTTCTATTTACTTGATTTTGCAAGTGATTTTCTTTGGAAATTTCTATTTCAAAAACGGTTGGGAATTTGACAAAATCTGTCTAACGATAAAATGATCTACTCTTTGAGAAGATCATTTTCTATGTTGGGAGTTTTTCCAAAATTGGCCTAGTTTGGGAGTTATAGGAGGGTGAAAACGGGGTTTAATTCGATTTAAATAAAAAAAAAAGAAAAGGGCCCTACCTCGGCCTCACCGACCAACAGAGGAGCTCCTGCGTTTTTCCCGGTGACGCGTGGGGGGGCCGCGTGTCGACGCTGGTGCCACCCCACCGCCCTCGAGGGGGGTAATACCCCGGCACCTCGAGTTCTCCGATGACGTCATCGTCATTTTCGTCCTCCTCCCACCTCGGTCGCTCCGTTCCTCTCCCTCTCTCCCTCGTTCTCCACCGAAATTGCCGCCGCTGTCCGCCCTCGCCGCCGAGCGAGAGGAGCAAAGCGGCACCGCCGCGACCAGTCGTGGTTGTTGCGAGGGTAAGCGTCACCGCGGCCGCCTCCCTCTTCTTCTCCAGCGAGAGCGCCGACGAGGTCGGGCCGAGCCCCGAGCGCTCGATCCGCTTCTTCCTCTGGCCCTTGGGGTTCGTGGAGACCCAAGGAGCGGTGGGGCGCCGTTGATTGGACACCCGCGACAAGGGAATCGCGGGCGCGCCGTCGAGCTATGCGGCCGGCCGCCATGGTCGCCGGCGCGGTGTGCTCCGGTGATGCCGCGGCCCATCTCGGGCACCATCGTGGCCACCCTGTGCTGGGGGAGCCCCTGGCGATGACCTCGAGAACCGGAACCTCACCGACGGTGAGGTTCGCCGCCGGCGGGGAGGTTCCCCTTCCCTGGCTCGCTGGCCGGTGGGACCCATGGGCCCACAGGCCCAGCTGGCAGCCGGTAGCGGGGTGACCGGAGGAGACACCGGGTGCAAACCCCGGGTGGATCTAGCATGGCTCGGCAGACCGTGGGGATGAATTCCGTGTGTGCGTAGAATTTTCGGATGGGGTCTATTGTACCTTGTGATTTTTGTATCTAGAGTTGTACTTGTCCAAATCAAATAATTCAAGTTTCTGAATTCATGTCTTGATGAGATGTATGCTGTCAAATATTTTGGGAATTTTTGGGGAAACTTTGCTGTGCAAATTATTTTAATTTTGGATCAAAATGGGTTTTTGATTTATCTTTGAAAAATCATAAATAATTCTTGCTGGGTCCAAAAATGGTGATTATGGTTCCTAAAATCATCATATTTAGAGTACCTTGTGATGATGTATTTACATGTTTATGTCATGTAGCAAATAAATTTGTAGGGCATAATTTATGAAGGATTAGACTTTGGTAAATTTTGTGTGGTGGTTCTTCACTTATGTGAAGCCATGAGTAAAGTCTAATCTGGTGATTGACATGTTTCATAGTGCAAACTATTTTTGATCCATTAGTTGGCCATAAATGGTTGATTACTTGTGATTTTTGTGTAGCCTTGGTCATAGGTCCAAATGGGATGAAATTTGGACAGTAGGCTATGATCAACCTGATGATGCTACTGTAAGTTTTCCAGGATTTTAGGGAATGTTGAAATAGGGGTTGCTGTTATGCCCTATTCCATGTTTAGTGGTAATTATGCTTGATTTATGTGTCATGATCATGATGTTCATTCCAAATGAAGTTTAGGGATGTCATGCTTGATCAATGATCATGTTAGGTGTAACACCTCCGGTGTTAAGCACTAATTAAACTACTCTAATCATGTCATCATTTGCATAAGCACCTCATCATGTGATTGTTAGACTAGGGAATGCTTTGTTTGACTAGTTGCAAGTAAATATTCATGCTTAGGTTGTTGATTAGCTTAAGTGTGCAAGCAAATATACTTCAAAGTGCTAGATAGGATGCTTATCTGTTTTGGTGCTTTAAGATGATTTATGCAGAAAAATATTTCAAGAAACTTTCCTTTTGGGACCAATTTATGAAAAAGTGTTTTGGGGCTTCATTTTTAACAAAAACAAAGTGCATAGGGGTTTGAAAATATTAGTTTTAAAAGTAATTTTCCAAACTGATTTTTGAATCTCCCAAACCAAGCCGATTTAGCAAAAGTTGTAGTTGGGAAAGTTTTTCATCTTGAAATTTTGAGAAACTTTCATGTTGGAAGTTTTTCCTAATTCAAAATAGATTTGGAGTTATGGGGATTCAAAATTTCAGTTCGAAATTGAGAGGCGGTGGGACCCCACAGTCGGCGTCCCCTCATCTTCTTCCTCGCGCGACGGTGTATGGCCGGTGGCCGACACGCGGCGTCCGTACATCGACGGGCGCGGCTGCTTGCTGTGCTGCCGTCCGGATCCCGTGCGCCGGCGCCACACCACGGGCCACACCGCCACCGGCTGCTCGCCCCGCGCCACCTCACCAGCCGTTCCCGCTTGTCAGAGGCCGCCCGTCGGAGTCGACGGCCGCCACGCGGCGAGCGCCGCCTGCTTCCCCCACGCGCACGTGCTCCCCTACCCGAAACAGGAAAGGGCACAGTGCCCCGTCTCGTCCTCCTTCACTTCCCTGCCGCCCCTCTTCCTCTCTCTTCTTCCTCCTCCGACCGCCATGGCCGCCGCTCACCATGCCACCGCGTAGCTCGAGTTTCAACCATCGAAACTCGAAGCTAAGGGCAGCATCAGGTGCGCCGTCCTCGTCTTCATCATCTTCCACCCTCGCAGCGCTCGATTCGACCGAGGTACGGGGCCGCATTGGTCTTCTTCCTCTCGGGCATGGCCGCCGCCGCCATGGGGCTCCGGCGAGCCATTGCCGCCGCTTTTCCGCGTCGCGTCGAGTCCTCCTAGGTGTTTATGGTTCGCATGCATGCGGTGTAGCTACCGGTGCAGGCCAAGTCGAGCTTCGAGCCGCCTAGCGCCGCGCGCCCGCAGCACCGGCGAGCTCGCCATTGCCGCTCCGGCGAAGGCAAGCCGCG
>JAENPR010002560.1:0-50230 GCA_018135685.1 Themeda triandra | reverse complement strand
TATATATATGAAGCTCAAGCAAATCACAAACATTATTATTTAACAGTAGTGAGACAACTAAAAATTTACCATAACAATGTGTAATGAATTGCATGTCCTAGCTAATAAAAAACCTCATGCAGCACCGCAAGCCTGTCAAAATCTACGAGGTCTTGGTATTCCGGTTTCGCTAACTCACCACTGGGATCAAAATACTTCCCATCCTTGTGAATTACTTCATTCAATATGAACCGGGAAATGTCATCGCCCATATTCAAGATCTCTTCAATAGAAAGATGGTTATCCCTTTGATCAGCACACTTATGTACCTGCAAAAGATATTGAGTAGTTAACACAGTAACCAATGTAGCGACGACATCAGCAATGAACTTGAGATGTGATCTTACTTTCTTATGGTTGGTCAAGTAACGACCGTTGTGTCTGAGAAACTCGCACACATAGTACCCACAGTGCACCGATCCGACTGGTTGCTTATGACACTATATATGAATTTGAAAAGAAGTAATATAAGTGCATGTTTCAAGTTGTATAGTTCAACACAAAAGAGTAACCCAAATGTGGTAACCCAAAGAACAGTAGAGGGATGACATCTTGGCTGTTAACAAAACTATTATAAGACCTAGGACCTTTTTGTACTGTGCTGCCAGCCATTTAGAATGGTAGAGTAGCGTGTATGCAGCTTTGAAAGGAATGATAAACATAGCCCAAAATTTTCTTTTTCAGCAATCCAGGGTGTATTAGGCTACAGAATTATTTAGTCAATCATTTCCAAACTTAGAAGCAGTCAAAGAGCTAAAAAGTTTTATAGCTTCAGGCTGACCGTTGAGTATAGTAAGGATATCAGTGGCTGAAACAATTACTAATGCAAATAGTGGGAACCTAAATAATAATAATTTTAGTTATAGGGGGGTAACAATTTTCATGTTTGGCAATACCTACCTTACTGTGCCTGCAAACACTTCTCAATTAATTTCTAAATAACCTCTGCTCCAAAACAATGGTAGTTATTTGGAATGACCTAGGGTGTCCTACATGCATCGAGTTATGCTATAACTGAATTTGATTCAAAATGTATGTGCCCATTTTCTGATGGAGACGACCAAATGGACATGATGCATGTGTGGTGGTTGCTGCCAGTCACCAATATATAGAGGTGCGGCATCCCACTTTTATTTGCTAGATCTGCTACATGACAAAATTTTGTATCCAAAATCAGATTCAAGCAAAAAGCATTGGTTCATCAGTATGCATCTTTTTTACGGTTTAAATGTGCACATCATTCAAAAAGGTTAAGCTCCATCGCATTGTTTTTGGTCATAAAAAGTTTATATAGCCTTGCTGTTGACTTGCCCACACTTATTGTCTATGAACTATGCATTGATACAGATTTGAAGCTTCTAAAAGGAAGGCAGCATCAACAACCACTAAGGGCAGCAAACAAGGCCAGAGCAAGTTGGTGTACGCAGAACCAGAGCTCCAGTTGAAGGAGCAGAGCTCCTGTTGCAACTCTCACGTTTGTAAAATCTTTTTTTTACTAAAACTACCAGAGCTCTGGTTGGGAGGACCAGACCTCCTGTAGCAACTGTCACGTTTGAAAAATCTTTATTTTTTCCTTTCTAATCAAAATTGCCAGTTTATGAACTATATATGCACGGATATAGATTTGAAGCTTCGAAAAGGAAGGCAACATCAATATATAACCACTAAGGGCCAGAGCTCTGGTTACGGGCTGTATCGGAGCTTGAGCAAGTTGGTGTGCGCAGAACCAGAGGTCCAGTTGAAGGACCAGACCTCCTGTTGCAACTCTCACGTTTGTAAAATCATTTTATAGTAACACCACCGGAGCTCTGGTTTGGAGGACCAGACCTCCTGTAGCAACTCTCACGTTTGTAAAATCATTTTTTCTTTTCTAAACAAAATTGTCCATGCTATCAGTCTGTCTAGAATGTTGCAAGTGTTAAAGGTCACAGAATATCCATACTAAAACACATAGATAGGACAAATATGAATTCTTATTTCAAATTATTACCTCATATTTAGTCCTCACATGTAGAGGTTTGTTTTGTTTAGTTAAATTTTACTGTCCACCTTTGCTCTTATACAACATGTATGCCCTGCAGATATTTAATAATTTCACCAAGCCATTTCCAAGTCTCTCAAAGAACATAGAAATATTACAAAGAACGCATGAACTTCATGACTTACCGATTTAAAATATCGATGATTTTTTTATAACTGTCCTTTGGGAAATCTGCGGAGTCAAGGACCAAAACCCGTGCATCATAAAGATAAATGTACATACAAATCCAATGCTCCCTACACCAATTTAATGAAGTTATGTGTTAAGACAGTAATAAGTTTGTGAATAAAAATTTGAGGGAATTTAGGACCCAACATACTTGAACATGTATGGTGCACATACAACACTCCTGTCTTGGAATTCAAGAAATATGTTTGCTATGTAGGTAGCCACTTCAAGTTCCCGCTTCTCATTCTCCTCCGCTATAATTATCTCTATTTCATCCTTGCTCTTGTTGCCCAAGAATACCTCGTTACCCATTCTCACTGTGCGTGCGTCCTCACTTATTGTGAACGGGTCAAAATACCCAACCTTTTTCCCCTTTCGAAAAGACGGGTCCTTAGTAAACTGCATCTCCTGATCGGCAATTTGCATTCTGTAAAGCACATGGCACATCAGATTTCATGACATAACATTATATTAGAAATTATGTAGGAGTGAAACTTACATGCACCAGAGCCTCAGGAGCGGTAGCTTGAGTTTGTCAAGGCGAAACATGAACCACATGGCCGCGAAATCAACTGGGATCTTGAATGGCCCTACCAAAAATTCAAGTGGCGGTACATCTATGTTGAAGGCATTGATCCCAACCGAAGATGCTCTCAGATACCAATCATGCAGCAACTTCATCCCACGTGGATAACACATGAGCTCAAAGTGACTGAGTAGAGGCCTACCCGCCACATATTTTGGGGGCGCATCCTCAAAATCCACATTCTTTGGCTGCCATATTGTCTTTTTCGAGGCTGATGCGGCTTCTCCGCTTTCAGGTGTCACTGTGATTGAATTCAACAACTTCTTCATGTCCTGTCGTGATGCCTTATCCCCTTTGACCAAAACCTTTTCTGGAACAGTACCGTGAGTGCCTGCAGGTTTCGACAAGGTGTCCTTAGGGAGTGATGGATTCTCTTTTGTCAATGGGGTTTGTGGGTTAGATAGAGGATCTGCAGCAGGACTGAGGCTAAATGATTGTGTTGGTTCTGGTGCTGGTGGTACTGGTGCTGCTGGTGGTGGGTTAGATGTCGAGGTTGCTGCGTCCTGAGAAGATGGATGGTTCCGAAATGGTGGGGAGGAAATTGGGATTGATAGAATAGGATTGTCCAGCTTGATGTCTCGTCGAGGCCACAAGATGAAGTTGTTGATAGCTTGTCCAAGTTTTTGGATACCTTCTTTAGTGGGGATGTCTAGCCAGTCGTCCCTATGTCCTTCCACAACTGTCATCACTGCAACGTGGCGTAGTCATTGGGAGTTGGATCGCCATGGAAAATGCGTCCAGGGATCGCCATACCTGTGGCAACTTTCAACATACGGACATTGGTGATACCGTATGATATAACTAGGGAGCAAGCTGAAGGTCCACTGATATCATCAACTTCATAGTGCTCCTTATTACTGCTCGGGACTAATGGACCCGAGGGATCCACGGTAATCATCTGCATCTCTGGTGGCTGTGTGATCATCTGTGGCTGCTGCATTGTACAGGGCACCTGTTGAGTTGACATTAACCTAGACAAGTGTTGCCTTAATTCAGGATCAGGACTGGCCATGATTTCAACCAAGATTTGTGTCATTTCCTTCTTAGCCTCCTCCCTGCCACAATCTCTCATAGCTTCCTTGTATCGGTCGTGTTTTCTATACATGTCGATGATCGGAAATCCTTCCTTCTAGCCCAACTTCGACGACATGCCTCGCACACGACCGGGTGCTCGGGTTTCCTGTGCCAAAGACTAAGGGCATCCCTCTCCCTTGATGGCTTGAATGATCCTTCCTTTTGCTTAGCTGCCAGTGCCAAAATTTTCTTGGCTGCTTCATCGGTCTTTGGATCTGGCCATGTGAAACAACCAGGCTCACTTATACTTTCTTTTGGATCTCGAGCAAGAAGCCATCGTCTTGCCCTTGGCTCAGCGTTTTCAAACCTCACCGGTAACCTTTTCTCGAGCCTTAAAGCATCTTCTAACTCCCATTTAGGAATCTTACCGTTGTAACCACCCGAGCCAAGGTGGTGGTTGTAGATGTTCTTCTTAGCAAAACAACTATTGGCTTCACTCTTAGATAAGAACTCATCAGTTGTCCTCTGCTCAACAAATTTCTTCCACTGAGTTGAATCAATATTTTTGTACTTCTTCAGTGGGTCCAATCCTTTCCTCACATACTTGGTAGTTAGTTCAGACTGAAAGGAACGGAAGCTTATTCCAATTTGCCTAAGTGCATATTTCTTTGCGATATCTCGTGACTGCTTTCTGAAAACAAACCTTGTTTTCAGCTTTTTCCATAAATCTTTCCTCGTTTCCAATGGCACCATATTCCAGTGAGAGATTGTAATGTCTAGCTTGTCTCTTACAAGGAAACCAATGGCGTTCCGAAACTTAGCTTGCACCTCAGTAGGTTCTAGGGGCTCTGCTTTAGGGCCTACTTTTGTTACATTATATATGACATCTGGCCACCGGTTCCCGCCTCGTTCTCCTCACTTCTGCTTCCTTTCAACTCCGGCAGTGGTTTCATTTTCTTCTAGTGCGGAAGACGATGCATCTCCCTCCGGTTGGACCAGCAGTTGCGAAGTTACCTATGAAGAACAAGCAATCTTATAAATATAGGTACTTCATATATGATGGAATATAGACATAGTACGTTCATAGCTATTTATAGAAAATATACCTCATCATGTGGAGTATAAGTAGGATCTCTGATTTCTTCACGAATAGCCTCCCTATCTATGCTAGGGCACAGATCCGGCAACGTATCCCATGAAGATGACCATGAGCCATGGCCACCCGCCTCATCTCCATTGTTTGGAGAACTCATTGAGCTAATTCTGATTAAGAGAGAACATGTATTAGCGGCAATAAAAATGCATTAACTCTAAATACTACTTAAATCAATTGCAGACACATATGTATGAGGTAGAAAGATGGGCATAGGCGACTTATTTGGCTATATACGTTTGTATACAAGTTGATTCATGATAAATCAAATGCGCACATAAAATTCAACAGCAATTTGACAGCCTAGAACACTTGTTGAAAACAATTACCACCAAGCCACTGTTGCATGCACGTCTAAACCCATATATATACACATTATTATCATATATTTCAACAAATGTATGAAATAGGACATATAACTCCAAATATGTGGGAAATTTCACAAGGAAGCAATAAAAAACAATGTTACCAGATTTAGCTTCAAATTCTCATATGTCAAGTTTAACGCTAACATTAAAGCTTAGCAAGCCTACAACCCACATTTTGTACAGAAGCAACATAATAGACCACCGGAAATTCAATTAGCACAATTCAAAGGTAATAACAAAAAAATATCATCAAGCACTTAAAATCTAGTACTTCTAAAAACCATTCTAGTGATTGTTTGCACATCGTATTCAGATCTTAATTCATATCACATTCCTCTTTCTACTGAAGAAAAAATGCAACAAGTTCTCAAGAAAAATGAACTCAAATAAATCTGTAGGTTAATTTTTCCTTTAGCAAATACCTAGGTAGCCAAAGCTAGCCATATATTACAAGCTCTGCCACTCACACGCACTGTTAGCAAACAACAAGAAGCAAGAGCAAGCTAATACTAGCAGATTCGTCCACCCAAACACAAATCCATCATAGCACGTGCAAGAGCATGTCGACATAAAGCTTTACACCAAAGGAAATTAAGAAAAAAGAACTGCATTGGGATATCGGAGAGATTCAGATTTGGAAAGTACCTTCAAGGCTTCCCGCGCGCAGAGATGGTGGCTTGGAGAAGAGAGGGCGTGGATCCGGAGGAGGAGCACGTGGGGGAAGCTTCCCCCACGTGGAGAAGTCGCGGGCACGGCGGATCCAGCCGCGAGGACCACCACACGCGCGCGCACGGAGAGGAGCTCAGGGACGGACCGGCCGGGCCGGGGTCGGGTGTGGGGGGGGAAGAAGAAAGAGCTACCTCTGCTTATGGAAAATTATTTCTCGCGGGGCAGACCTAAAAATTTTGAAAGCAGAGGTCTCGTCGAGGGAACCGATATCCGTCTGGGCTGAGCGCGCGCTCCTCGCGGGACTCGAAAGACAGGAACTAAAATTTTGATACCAGAGGTCTGGTGGAGAAGCCGGAGGTCTCCGGGCTTTTAGCTCGCTCGCGCTCGAGCTATGGAAAACTCTTCGAAAATAGTAACCTGATCTGTTCACTGCCGATTTGCGGTGGTCAGGTGCGGGCCCAGCTATATTCATGTGTTTCAATACCTAAAATTTTGGGCAAGAAAATGTATAGATATATGTATACGAGTATATATGTATTGAAAACAAGAAAACAATTGACTATAAACAAACAACCGGTGAAGAATACGGCCCAAAAACAGACTTTTCCACTTGCGCTCGTCTCCCCACCCCATCTGATAGCCCATGGCCCATTTCCACTCCTCTCGTCTCCCGGCCCATTTCCACTCCTCTCGTCTCTCCCGGCTGAGCATAGAAAATTTTTCCGTGGGGCAGCCGGTGCCCGCGGCGCGGGGGTAACCGGCGGCGAGGTGGAGCCCGTCGGGCTAGGGGAGGACCATGGGGGCGGTTGCCTATGCGTGTTGAGAGGAAGAAGAGGAAATGGAGGTGGAGCGTGTCAGTTGGAGCGGGTGCTGCGGGACTGGATGCATATATATAGCGCGTTGGATGGGTGCGTGCATCCAATAAAACAATAATCTGGTATTTTTAACTTGTCAACACTTCCTTTTTATGTTTCTGTTTATTCCCCTGTCAATAATCTGGTATTTTTAACTTTCAAACCAAGAGAATCGTTTCAAATCAACATCTCAGTTACAAAGACACTACGGTGGAGGATTACTATGGCTCTGTACAAGGATTAGTCCTCTAAAATAAAAAATGAACACATCATACTCTAGCACCATTCTGTTTACGTCAAACACTAAATTCAAATGGATCTGCACATCTTGATCCCAGTAGTCTTTACCTTAAATTTTGTCTCTTTGCTATGTTGAATTTTTTGTTGAATATATACAATATTATCAATTATGATGCCAATTATAAAGCTTTTGGTTGTCATAAAAAATTAAAACCTTTTAAATTTTGAATACCTAGACCTAAAATCATAGGCCGCCACTGGTGGTAGATGAAAGATCGGTTTTGGTGTACATAATTTACTTTGACGTCTGATGCAAGAGGGGGCTCGATTTTTTTCTATGCTTTTTTCTTATTGCTGAGCATTGATTTTCTAAGAATTGTTGGTGTAACAATGTGTTGATTAAATCTCCAAAAGCTATTGCTCAGATATATGAATTATGATCAGCGGATGAAACTGTTGAAGCCGATAGCTATAGCTCAAGATGGAGGAGATGATGGCGAAGCTGATATATCCAGGGATAATTAAGCAAGCTTGATTTATTCCTCTTAATATGCGCTTTCCACAGGATTTCTTTCTGGTGGGGTCGCGTTATATGCATGAAAGCGACGATGTCCCACACCCAACGACACCCACTATGTATTTCCCACAGCCAATTAATTGTCCCAAAATATTATGCATGATGCATGTTGAATGGACCCATATTTTCAAAACATTTAATTCATTGCAAAAAGTGCAAAAAAAATGACATGGAACCATCCGAAATATTATTACATGACCTCAACAAGTAAAAAAAAATGCCCTGAAACATACACAGCCGAATAATAGTACAAGTACATGTGTTTAACACAAAGCACAAAGCTAGCATACATTTCCTCAAACATATACACACAGGCGCAATGTGTAGTCACCACAGATGCATTCACAGGATGGTGGCTGGCTCTTTCGATGACATTTCTAAGACATGAATGTTCGTAGTTGACTATCTCCTTTCTATCATTTGGTTTTGCAGCGTTTTGGAAGTTTTGAATATGATACTTGCTTCTCTTGTACGGACGACGGTTCGGATGGCCGGCGTCCACCTTGTGAGGAGAACGGTTTGGATGGCCAGCGTCCACCTTGTACTTTCCTACTTGAACTACCTGAAAGTGTGAGTGTTTCAATTAGAAAACTGTAGTGAACTACCAGCTAGGTGTGTACTATAGGTGGATGAGGAAAGACATTGTTGTATGTTGCCATTGCATGGCCAGCACCATCAAACACTCACAAGCAGCCATCAAATTTTGGGTTGTCCTGCCCTTGCAACACAAGTGCTAAACAAACTTATCAGTTAGCACCACCAAAGGAATGTGAGTGCCATCTATAGCCCCTATGCAAATCTTGAATTTGGGATAGAACCAACGGTTCCTCACCCTGGCATGCCTATTGCTGAATTTTGGGTACCAAGTTTTAGTGATCTCATCGGCAAGCTTGAGCACGGACTTCAACTCTCTTTAAAAAAAAGGTTGTGAACTGTGCCTAGAGATATAATGTTTGTGAAGCACTGAACATTCCTAGAGCCTCAATAGAAGTAGACTTGGTTGTAGATTTAAGGCCATATTTTTTTTTGTCAATAAATCATGCAGTCTTTAGAACATGGCTCATTCTAAACATGTGTGCAGTACTATTGGCCAACTACCTCTCTACCCATTCCAACCTGAGTCAAGGGTGGTTTGCTATACTCAGCCCTACTGCATTATTTCTCCAAATGCGTACCATGCTCATACATACCGTACCTGAATCCAGCTGCATTATTATCAAGGAACGTGTTGAAATATTCCTCATCAAACTCCTTTTCAGAATCATCAGCAGATTCGCCATCCCACTGCGGGAAAAAAACAGTTAGTACTTCCTCAACTCTATATATGGCAACAAGTCACATTCACAAAACACACATATTTCAAATATAATAAGAAGAGTAAATTTCACCGGCGGTCCTCAAACTTGTACGTCAGGTTCTGTGAATGAGAACTAGGTAGCTAAATATGCAATTTGAAAGTCTAGGATCGCCAACGAAATTTACTCTAATAAGAAAGGCGCAATAGCCAAATTGGCCCTTGAACTTTCATCAAAAGATCAAATTGGCCCCTCAACCATCAAAAGGGCCAATTTGGCCCCTGTGAAAGCATCTAGGCCCCTTGATGTGGGTTTCGATGATTGATGACAATATAGATTACTATGACTAACGTGTGTTTTGCAAACAATGGGAGTTAGGTCATGGTAATGGAATCTCGAGCATTTTGGTTGGCATGCCCTCTTATCGATGGAAATCGTTTCGGTTTTCAAAGGTTGGACGACAAGGTTAAGGACGGTTAGTTCCGATTGTCGATGGCGTTGAGAGACATCGGATTAGTCGTTAGGACTTTGTTTTCTCCTTTGGCCGTACTATTAAGGGGGGGTGCAAATGGGTAGCTTGACCTAGTTGAGTCTCGGGTTTAGGTGTGGTGCACACCGGTGAAATCTTAGCGCTAGGAAGTTACCTCGAGAGTCCCGAGAGGTGTTGAAGTCGCGCCGTTTTCAAAGGATCGCGATTCAAGTGGAATCGGAGCTTCAACAGCGCCGGACGCGCCGGCCGTGCCCGGCGCGGACGCGTCCGGCGCACGGTAAAGTCGTCCCAAGGTCTGCCACGAGCGGCGGACGCGCTGGCCGGCGTCGTGCGCCGGACGCGGACCGAGAGTTCTGAATCGGGCTCGCAGGTCGGGCCGCGCGCCGCGCGCCGGACGCAGGCGCCGGACGCGTCCGGAGCTCGCACTGTAGCCCAACGGCTAGGTTGCCGTTTGAATTCCATAAAGCGCTGGACGCGTCCGGCGGTGAGCGGCCGGACGCGTCCGGCGCTCACGTCTGAGCTGAAATCGAGGTAACGGTTGGATTTTGGCCCTTGGCTATAAATACAACCCCACCCTCTACATTTCAGCTCTCTTGCTCATTTCAACAGCTGATAGCCACCTTGTGAGTGCAAGAGAGTTGCAAGAGCCTCATGACTTGAAGAGATTTGAGAATCCATGAGTTCATGAGCAATCGAGAGTAGCTAGTGTGCATCCACTCTTCTCCCTAGGCTTTGCGAGGCCAAGTGAGAGTTTGTGCTTGTTACTCTTGGTGATCGCCATCACCTAGACGGCTTGGTGGTGATTGGAGCTTGGTGATCATCCGGCGGTGCTTGTGGATGACCCAACTCATCTTGTGAGCGGTTCTTGGCGATTCACCGCGTCGGAGCGACGAAGAATCAGCCCTAGAGAGCACTTGGTCCTTGCGAGGATCAAGGGGGAGCTACACCCTTCTGCGCGGGTGCTCCAACGAGGACTAGTGGAGAGTGGCGACTCTCCGATACCTCGGGAAAAAAGATCGCCGTGTTCCTTGTCCCTTTACTTTCCGCATTTACTTTCTAGCACTTACATTCTCGCAATTACTTTCATAGAATTGCCATGCTAGAATAGGATTGGAACTTAGGGTGCAAAACTTTAGTTGATCGATTGTCTAGGAACACACATAGGCACCGAGGGGTGAATCATGGGCTAGTAGGTTTAATTCCGCAATAATTTTTAGAATTAGCCCAATTCACCCCCCCTCTTGGGCATCTTGATCCTTTCACCCTGAACTTCCCATTTCGGTTCAATCTCATCCTCCGCTCGACGCCGTCCGCTCACTCCGTTAGCACAATAACTTTTGACATTTTTCCCTAGTACTGATATTTGTTCATTTCATAACTAATTACTGGTGCATGCTAAATTCATGAAAATTTTTGTGTAGCCTCTTCATGATGTACTCTACCTAGAAAAAATATGAAACCTAGAAAATAAATAGTTTTTGTATGTTTTAAAATTACCTTATTTAATTAATAAATGCAACTTCTTTTTTTGCGAATAAAATAAATGCAACTTCTATGATAGTGAGACCTGGTCTAATGAGAGACTGAATCAACAAGTGATAGAACTACAATTCAGTGAGTTCAGTCACCACATTAGAGAATGGGTTAGTAGCGGACTAAAATTGTATATTTTCACTTCTGTAATTTCGTTGTTACTGAACTTAAACTATTCTCTTATTACCATCTATTTCGCAGTTCTGTTATGCTAATTATATGTCATTTCTGAAACCGATTTCTCAAACCTTCCTTCAGAAATATCTGGAACCAGTGATAGCACCAGACATTCATCACAGACGCCAAGTAGAAGATCCAAGGTTTGGGAGCATTTTGAGCCAGAGTTGTTGTAAATTGGTGAATCCTCTGGCATCCCAAGAAATAATAGGATTTTTCCTCTCCTTTATATGATAGATGGGTCTATATATATAACTGTAAAAGTTCAGCATGTATTGATGTTATTGGAATCTGAATAATTGTTTTGCTGAATTGCTGCAATGCAAGCAGAACAGATGGAGCAGCCAGGGTGATGTTGAGGCCTACTAATTATAAGTTGATAATCAAGGCGAAGCAGAGGATGAAGACATTAGATGTCGCCAAGGAGCATGGAATTCCAATGCAGGAGCTATGGAAATGATAAAACAAAACCAGAACCCCCTTTGTAGCATTCTTTCCCCTTTTGCTATATTGTTCTCAAGTTCAAATTTCTGTTGTATCTATTTATGGGATAACCTTGCCTGACGATTTTGTTTTGCATCTCTCTTCTGAGATCTGACAGCCAGTAGTGCCTACAATTGTGTGGTTGCATGCATCCTTAACCAAACACAGTGCATGCATTTGTGTGGCTGCATGTCAGAGCAATGTGTTTTGGGTTAACCCATTAACAATGTGGGTGGGTGGTGTGGGTTGAATAGATAATTTTGTGGGTGGGGCGGTGCGGGTGAACGACTCATCATTTGTAAGGTGGGCTAGGTATGGGGAGGGTTTCCCCCCACTGTCAGGGGTACATATCATCGGGTGGTTACACTTTTTCCCATTTTTAATTAGCACCACCGAGCAGAGACGACCTGGCAACTCTCACTGAACCCAAACACATGCATTCCTAGTCAATAGATATGTTCTATATATGTAGCAGAATGCAATAGTGACTTGTGTTCTAGAAGTGAAACTTGAATGTGGAAGGATAGGGCCAAGAATACCTTGAGGAGCGTTTTACCCATGCGCTGATCATGGAGCTTGGCATAGTGCTTAATGATGGCCAATCTTACAATTGGGTCAGACTCCATGAAGAACCTGGTCGCACATTCGGAATGGATCATCTCCATCAAACCAAGCCACAAATCTGGGTCGCTCTCATCTGCACCACACTCTCTAGCCATCTGCTGCAGTTGCCTAATCTTCATCTTCAGTATCTTATCCTGCAGACTAATGTCCATGGACGTAACTTCTTCTGGGCTCATTGCTCTGATCTTCGGTCTAGATCCAGTGCCGCTGCTACTACTGACACTGCTCCCAATGCTGACTTGGGATATGTGGTCACCTTCCTGATCATCTTTTTCGTTGGCTCCATCAACTGCTACAAGCATGCGGTCCATCTGCTAAACACGAAGCAATAATCAGAAACATTATAACAAACCAGATAAGCAATAACAGATTAAAAACAATATTGAAAACAATATTGCGAAGTGAACCAGAGCCTCCACTATTGTTTTTTCTAGTGATGAAGAGTCATCCCGCAGGAAGTGAGGATCAAGCTTATCAACCCTGGAGATGTTGCTGGAGGCTCAGATGTGGATGATGACATTGCAAAAGTTTGGCTGTCTATCTAGTTGTCGGATGGGAATCTATTTCATTTGTGGTTTTCAGAACTTGTTTATTCGTGCTTTTATGGTTGGGTGTATCCCACCTAGATGCTGTAAAAACTGAATGATATGTGTCCTTGCTATGCAATGACAATGACAGGGGCAGGTGCCCTTTACCTCATCAAAAAAAAAAAATAACAGATCAGGGAAAATACCTGGAAATTGGAGACCCCAGCGGGCGCCGCCGTCGAGGAACACGCTGGCGCCGGCGCTGGCCCCAGCAGCAGGTTGTTCGCCGAGGCCCTCGTCGGCATTAAGGGTGGCGCCGCCGCAGTGGAAAGGCGCACTGGTAAATACGACGCCGGCGCGGCGGCCGCGCTGGCCTGCTGCTGATCCGTTGACTGGGGCGCGGCCATGGAGGCATGCGCATGCGCAGGGGTAAACCACTCAGTGCGTGGGCCGTACACCTCCCACCGCCTCTCTGGCCTCGTCGACATATCGGGCGGCAGCGGCAGCGGCGGTAGGGAGGAGGCTCCAGGGAGTGGATCGACGCGGTTAGCGTTGTTCGCGTTTGGAATACGGCAGGCGGCATGCGAGATAGCGCACGGGGCAGCGGTGCTGTTCACCTCGAACCGCCTCTCTGGCCTCGTCATCTCGGGCTGGGGGCGGAGTGTTGCGGTGGTGCGGGGGGCCGCCGGCGGCGGAGGCTGGGAGGCGTGTGGGGTGGTTTTTGGGGCAGGTCTGCGGGTGGGGTGGTGGGGGTCCGTTGGGGAGAGGGGGCAACGGGACGGGCCGGCGGCGCCGGAGAAGGGTGGGCAGGGGATCAAATGGCGACCTGATCGTTTCAGGGTCGTTGCAGTGACGAGGTGCACCGAAATTGGTGAATCAGCCGTCTATTTATAGATGAGTTTGTTTTACCTCCCTAGTAGATTGTTTAGCGATATGGGCCCCACGTAGAGAACAACCTTTTTTTGTTTTCGCTTGTTTTCTTTCCTATTTGATCTACGTACCTCACGCGATGTTTATTTTCGTCCTCCCGTCCCGCCGACCGCGAACTCAGCGCGCCGTGACCTCACGCGCGATGCAGCAGCCCCGATCGACGGTCAAGAGTGACGTGCACGCCGGCACCCTGCAAACTCAGCGCGCCGTGACCCCGGCTGGATCGAGAAAAAGAGAGTGCCCGGCCGGCTGGACGTGTCACGAGTAGCAAGATCGAGAAAGAGGGGAGATGCCCGGCTGGACGTGTCACAAGTAGCTGGCCGTCACACTGCTCATGTACAGTGCTCACTGCCCGCGCCCCGAGCAGAGCAGCGCAGTGGCGCAGGGCGGCCCGACATCATCGTCTCATTCAGTGCTTTAATTATTTACCGCCTGCTCCGCTTTAATTATCGCCGATCAACGTGATTCGGTTCCTGCGCGAGGGCCCGCCGCTCGGCCGTACGTGACTCGTAGTGAGCTGAGCCATATGCGCGCGGGCCAAGTGAGCCATGCGAGCGGACGATCGGCCTGGTCTGCCATATGCATATTTTATTTATTTGATTTATATATATACGGAGGTAAAAAGCTAACCGGCCAGCTAGCTGCCCCAATCTTTATTCAATTATTGTTTACTAGTACTTCTTTCGATTTAGGATTTAGGAGCAGCAATATGTTGAATTCAGTATAGCATAATTTTATTTAATTACTTGCTAATTTTGCAAACTTGCAGTTAATCAACTCATGTTGCCATCATTAATGTGGAAGTGCAAAAAGAAAAAAATAGGACATGATAGAGGATTTAAAAGAATCACAAAGAGTCTTGGTAATTTTTTTAAGAGCAATACAAGTACCACAACAGTTTTACTCCGGCCTTGTTTAGATTGTAAAAAAAATCAACTTCATGAATAGTAACTCTTTTGTCTTATTTGAAAAATATTATCCAATCGTGGACCAATTAGGCTCAAAAGATTCATCTTATGATTTCAAACTAAATTGTATAATCAGTTATTTTTTTACCTACATTTAATGATCCATACATGAGTCCAAAAATTGATGTGATGGAGAGAGAGTGAAAAACTTGCAATTTGGAGGCAATCTGAATGAGGCCTCGAACAACAAGTGCCACAACAATTACATATCCACGTGAAGTTGATATTGAGGCCATCATCAACGTCCAGTTATGTATTTGCATCTCACGATACGTAGTTCCTTAATTGTCATGGCTCCAACATATAAGAATTACATATATACTAAAAAACTATTACTCTTCATTTTATCAAAAAAAATATATCTTATTCTCGCTGCTAACTTTTCTTCATCTTCTTCTCCTTTTAAACAAGACATTAAAGCTAGAGCAACTTCTTCACTGTCTTCTTGCCTCTTCAAAGCGCATATGAATATGACAAAGCTTACCCTGCGTCTTTATATTTCTTAGTTTTAGTATTTTGTAAAAGATCACTTCAAATAATTTGTATGCGTTGTAGCTATAAGCATTTATCATTAACACTTTATATATAAGTGTCACATGTGAACCATTTTCGACGGGTAGACTAAAACTTTGTTGGCTTATCTTTTAGAAAAGTGTTTAGTTCATGTGTAAGGGCCCCTAAATCTTGGTTTCGCCCCGGGCCCCTAAAAAGTCCGGGCCGGCCCTGTGAATGTCCCAAGAAAGATTAAATGGTATGATAGCTTTATGCTAGAAGAAATTATTAGATGGCCTCAATGTCATACGTGCAAATTTTTGGCTGAGCTGCCCAGCGCGCAACATTATAGTATTCATTAGGTGCTAGCTGAAAGCACTAGTAGTTACTCCTACATGGAAAAATAGCCCGCTATTTTTGCCGCTATAGCCCGAAATAGCTTGAAAAAAATATACCGCTAATTACACTTTATAAAACGCTAAACACCTTAAGAAGATGGATCTTCTCACCGGATCGCGGAAAAAACCCCGAACCCCAAGCCCTACCCATACACAACGGCGCCGCATCCTATGAGATAGGACGGCCATTAGACGTGCGCTTCAAAGTAGGACCTGGCGAGGGGATTTTTATTGGTGGGAAATCATGCGTTCGAGAGGACTCGAACCCATGGCAGGTGGCCTCCCAACCGGGAGTGCTCACCAATTTGAATCCATCTTCTTAATGAAAAACCGGTGGGACGTTAAACGCTAAACACCTTAGCCTTAGCTCGCTATTTAAAACATAAGATGTCCTAACCATCAGAAAAATTATTACAGGCCCTTAACAACCCTGCTACATTAAGATGTTCAAACCTGACATGTCGACAGACATAGTACTAGTTCTAATAACAAACATCACATACATAGTTCAAGTGGTTCACAATACTACATTAATTAGGTCCAATTGCATGGACTATTATGATCATAATTAAGGGTCTAGTCGCCGTTGTTGCCGACCTTTTTGTTGGCCTTGGCAATCTTCTTGCCAATGTGTGCAATCATGCCCTTCCTTACGGCTTCGCTCTCGAGAGCAAGGAAGAAGTACATAAGTTTCTCGTCCTTGATGATCTCAAGCACAGCAGGCCAACCTTCGGTCGACTCAAATTCACCAAGTTCTGCGGCGATCCGAAGCACGGCCACCATCTTTTGTTTAATGTAGTCCATGACGCCCGAAAAGTTGCCTGCTAAAACCGTAACAGTTCTCGTACATGAGAAGGGGCTAATTAATCAAATATAATTGGCGAATGCACACTTCTATACAAGTATGGACAGAACAATATGGATTCCAGGAATACCACGTTTTAAACCTCTGTACAGGAAAGAAAGAAAATACACAACTAATTATATGAAGCGGAATTAACTCCTACAGGATCTGTAAAGATCAAAGTCAACAAGGTGAATGCTACCATAATTGCCATTCGTGATGAAAATGGTCATGTTCTAATGGTATGATTCAATCCCAAGTGTTGTGACTGTTCAAGCCTATATGCAGCACTTTGTGCTGAATTTGCTGAATCTGCCAAAGCCCATTAAAAAACGGTGTCTTTGCCAGAAACCACACAATTAATTATATGGACATTTTGCTTGAACGCATTATGACTCATTAAACATGTCATAAAACATGAATCTGGACAAAAAAGCCACTGCCCATTAAACTCTGATTAGATTGTAGTCACAAAAGCACGCCTAGCTACATGAACACCAGGATGAATTAATCCTACATAGACAATATCACAAATCGGAGCGAGAATCAAATACATTTCCCTCTCTCGGAGCAGAATCAAAAACATGCTACTCTCTCTCTCTCTCCCATTTCCCCCCAATTCAAAATCTCCCCCTCCCCTCCCCAATCCCCAATCCTCGCCACTAGGGTTTTGCCAGATCTGCGCCCTCCACCACCACCACCTCCTCCAGAGTTCTCGGAGTGAGGTTCCAGCCCGGTGCAGCCGCGACAGCGACCGACGTACGGCGATGGAGAACATCGTGGACAAGTACGAGAAGCTGAAGAAGGTCAGGGAAGGGACTTACGGCTACGTGTACAAGGCATAGGACCGGGCGACGGCCGGGGCAGCTGGTGGCGCTGAAGAAGACGCGGTGGAGACTGCGGAGCAACAGCACCGCTGGCTGCTGCCGAGGTCACCGCCCCTGCTGTTTCTTTGCGCACGCGAGGCAGCAACGCACGCAGAACAGATTCGTGAGGAAGGGATGAAAGGGTAAGGGTATTTCTGACATTTTGTGTGGCTGTTGAATAAACTCTAATATAATATCCAGTTTGTGTCTTATGTCAAAGTGAGTAATTTTTTTATTGTCTTACGGCAAAGACTTTTTTCGTGTGTCTTCTAATCAAAGAAAAATTTTCCCTCAAATAAAGGGGAATGGTCCTGATCCCCCGATCCAACCGCATACCTTGATTTTTGGCGCTAATGAAGTTAATTCCACCGGCAACTGTCGTCGAGGTAGATGAGTTGTCATTGGCTCATTGCAGCTAGAGGTCTGAGCGCTGGAGGACAGTCGAGACGTGTGCGACGTGGCAGTGGAGACTGGTGCCGATCCCGCTTGCTTCTGCGCTGAAGAGCTCGCGCTTTTGATGAAGGCGTGGCGAGGAGTCACCGCGAGGAGCTGTGCTCGTTGGAGGCATGTTGCAGAGAAAATGGCGGTGCTGGGGGCGACTGGAGAGAAGGCGGTGTCCGGATGGTCACTCTACAAATACCTTGGAATATTGAGATACCATATGTATTTGCGAAGAAAATTATAAACTAAACGTGGCACAATGGCTACGCAGCACAGCGGTGGAGGGCAGCGATGGGCCGGAATGATAGCTTCTACAGCGAGCACAGCGTGCGAAGAGGGCAGCTAGTGTAGCGTGTGCGGGTAAGGTGAGAGGGCAGCGATGGGCCATGGCATAGCGGCTGCAGGTTGGGGAGAGGAGCAACTTCACAGCGGTGCAGAGAGGATCAGAGGACGCAGAAAAAACCCAGCAGACCATTAATCGCGGTAGTTCATGGTATCGAGGCAAAAATGCCAAAAAAAACGCCCGAGGGAGTCTAACCCTGGCCACTGGGTTCAGACACAGCCGCCTAACCGCCTAACCAGTTGGACTAACATCTATACTTCTTATATAAATAAACCCTACTATCTATTTCTCTAGACATACAACACGTCCACCTCATCATCCACGATTAAACCCACTATCCATATCTCTTAATGCAATGCGTCCACCTCAGCGATCCACTATGAGTTGTCACTATCAATTTATCTTGAAATGCAATGTGTACTTCACTTTTTATTCCTCCTTCGTGCCCGCTGCAACGCGCGGGGAATCCTCCTAAATTTGTATGACTTCTATCTCCTTATTATTTGGACAAACCAGTTAATAAGTGTATATCATCACACAACATACAACAAGAAAAATGATATCAAGCTCATATTTATGGATCCATGCATGCATGCATCAAATAGATTTTTTCTAATTTTTATGTATGTGAAATTGAGTTGATCTAAAGAACTAGGGTATTGTTTACCTTTTACTTGATCTCATTTGTATTAGTGTGCAATAACACATTATATGGATCTTGTACCTATGATCATGCATGGGTTAAAAAAGAAGAGCCTTTTTCTGTCATCGATCCAAATGGATAGAGCCTATTTAGTCAATAGCTTATATTTTTCATAAAAAAGGCTTTTGTTTATGTGTGGAGGCTGGTTTTTTAGTGCTAATGCATATGTATAGGATAGTTGGCTCATTCCATATGTTGTGTGACGATTTGTGTAGATTCAATTGATGAGGTGGTGAGGATTGTGGAGAGCACCATGGTTGAGGCTTCCTAATTTTTTGTTAAAGTTTTGGAGAGCAATACTCATTATTGCAGAAAATAATTTTAGATGCTTTCTTTTGTGGATATGACACAATCACAAAATGTCTCTAAAAACAGTTATTGAGTTGATCTGTGTCTATAAATACCCTTAATTTCTTAACTGCAAAGTTCAACTGCGTCTAGACACACTCGAAACTCCATCTGTCTCTGGAATGAATTTGTAGAAGCAGTTTAAAATGTATCCAACCTTTGAAAATACGTTCAACATAGTGAAATTTATTACATTTTTGTATTAGTACCGTGGAAATCAAATATATGTACAACTTTATGATTAGCTATTTTCATTCTGAGGCCTTAGACTAAAGTTGTAGTTCCAAATAAGTCTTGTCGGTGTTTGGATGTGTGGGATCCTAACCAACGAGTAAATTAATGTCGGTGTTTCGTACCCCGGGGGGTATCACACCAACAAGTAAATTTCTAAGCGTGCTCCCTAATCCGGATGGTGATGCAAGAAGAACACAAGATTTTTATCCTGGTTCAGGCAAGAGAAGGCCCTACGTCCAGCGGGGGGAGGAGACTTGTATTATCTTGCACCGAAGTGCTTGTACAGGGGTGAGTACAAGGGAGTCCTGAGACTTGGCGAATGGAGAGAGTGTGTGTGCGTGAGAACGTGCCCTATGCTATGCCCTGGCGTCCCCTTTTATAGGCCAAGGGGAGGCTCAGGAGTACAAGGTTGGTAGGGCGATCGTAATCATGACGTCGAGGCATGGGCGCTCCATCGAGTCGTCGGTGCTATAGATGCTCCCTATGGTCCGGTTCGAGCCTGTGGATTCGTGCTTTGGTCCGGTTCGAGCCTGTAGCGGCGTGGGCAATGATGTTCTGCTTGTCCTTGCCTAACGCGAGCTGACGTGTTTGAGGTGTGGGCGATGATGGCCTGCCCTGGAACCCCGTCGAGCGGCTGTCGAGGTGGGATGGACGGGTCACTGCGCGCCCCGTACGCCGGTCATGTCCTCCATCATTCTTCGAGCGGCTGAAGGCCGCCTCGAGGGGTCGAGGACCCGAGCGATGGGACTGAGCGGCGGTTTTAGCGGTACGGAGAGTTGACAATGGCGCTTGAAGGGGTGCCGTACGCGTCACAGTGTGAGGCGTGGTGTTACAGTGGTACCTGCCATCCTAGAATCCAGGATATGGGCAGCGTAATGGTGGAAGCGACCGGTCGTACTCTTCCACTGTTACGGGCCCTGTAGCCATGGAGTTAGGCGGAGTTGGTGTACCGCTGCACTGTTTCGAGCCCTGTAGCCACGTGGGCGCTCTGGAAAGGCAATTATTGGAGGCGGGTTCGAGCACTTGTTCGCTCGAGCGGTTCCCGCCACCGTTCCGAGCGGCCACTCGCTCGAGCGGTTTCCGTCACCGTCTCGAGCGGTCGTTCGCTCGAGCGGTTTCCGTCATCTTCCCTCGAGCGGGCGAGCGGGTGCGTCTCGAGTCGGCGGGTTTTGTGGTTCTGTGGGCTTGGTCGTGGGCCAGCCCAACACGCGGTATAGAAGGAGGACAGGGGCTCCCTTTGATTGACTTTTTGGAGTTTTAGGGAGGGCAAAGCAAGGTTTGCTTGCCTCTAAATCTCCTAGTTTAGGACCCCCTAATCTAGGTACCCGACAATTAAGTTGTGTGTCCCTAATCTGGATGATGATGCAAAAATAACACAAGAGACTTATACTGGTTCAGGCGAAAGAGTGTCCTACGTCGAGTGAGGGGCAAGAGTTCTTGTACGTATTGCCCTGCACCGAGAATTGCTTGTTAAGGGGGGGGGGGGGAGAGAGAGAGAGAGCGCTACCAAAGTCTCTAGTTGTGCTATGGGGCTGGGTTGCTGAGATGTTGATCTCAAGTGTGAGTGTGTGTTGTGTCGTGCCATGGAATTGGCACTATGCTCCCTTTTAATTATGATTTCTTTTCATATGTGCCATAGGAATTTTGCGACTTTGGAGTTATGCCATTACCATTCATGTAATCTAAGATATGTCACTACAATTCATATATATGAATTATTAAAATTTATGGAAGCTCTATTTATTAATTAGCTAGAGTAACTAATTAGCACACAGAACATAACCAAAATTAGCAATTCATACTTTTGCCACATCAAGCTCATCAAAGAGAGGCTCCACAAAGTTTTCATAATTTTTGGATGCTTAATAATAATTATGAATTTCTAAAATAAATAGAAATAAATAGATTTTCTAAATTAAGTAAATAAAAGGGAGAATTCTCGCTGGCGGTGTGGTCTCAGGCAACAAGGCTTGCACCTACACGACACCTACGCGATGAGGTGAACACACTGAGGGGCAATACGCGTGAGGGGACACAGTGAAGCTACCTCGTCGGCATACTTTAAATGGGGAACCAAAAGGTCCTGAACGGCCAGGTCTGGGCTGACCCGTTCGCAACGGTCGGTTGGTCAACTAGACATGGATCAGGGGCACGTCGACATTTTGGGTGGGACCGGTCCCTGGTTCGACTGACCAAACGAAAGGAAACCACATTATCTATCGGCAAACGACGACGGAGCCATGCATCTGAGCGCGTGGTGGTGCCGGAGAGGCGGGTCAGTGGCGAAGGGGGAAGCCGGAGGTGGGCCGGTGGCAGACCGGAGGCGGAGGTGTGCGGGAGAGGGGCGGCGCGCGGCGGGGGTGTAGGTGCGAGTGTCGGCCGCGAGTGGGGGATGGAGACCCATGGCGGAGGGCAAAAAGAAATTAAGGTGTGGCGAAAACAATAACATAAATATCAAAATTCTCATTTGTGTACGCACACATACATATTTATTATTGTCATTAAGCCAAGCATCTGACATCTTGTTGCGCAATTCTGTTTTGATAGTTTTCATAGAAGAAAAGACCCTTTCAACTAATGTTGTTGCCACCGACCATTAATGCCAACTCATCAATTAGTTGATATAAACCGTGGGGTATAAAATGTGGCCGTTAAGTTCAACTAATTTTGCAGCACACACACGTATATGAAAGCAGCACGCATGCCAATAAATTTATAGAAAATTTGTCTGCTAGCTAGTACACGCGTACCTCTTGTTTTGGCGGCATTGCCGCCCTTGCCTTTCTTTTTGGGTACGTGCAATATTGTTAAGCCTGATCTCGTTAAGCTGGCGGGGTAGTTGGTTGCAAACCCGATATATTTGTTCAGCGGCGGCGGCGCACGTACGGAGATACACGAATAGGAATGCGGGTTCAACCCTAACGGCGCCGTCCGGCCCGTCTCGTACTTGGTCGAACCGGACCAGGTCGCGGGTGGCTCAGGGGCACCCGAGGTCATTTGCCACGGGTTTGACCGCGTGGACCGGGCGGAAGTGTCCACTGGCAATATTTCACCGAACTAGAGTGTCTCTTGGCAAAAGATGATACTGACGGTGTCCGCCAGCAAATGGCGTCCACTTTCGATGTCCATGAGCGAATTCTGCCTTGTATTTTTGAGAGCCATGTTTGCAGATGTAAGTCTTTTTGTTGCATTAGAAAAATATCAAGATTTCATGGAATATACTTTGGTTTTGAAAATGTAACATTTGGATGCAAAAAACTTAATAACTTTCCTAACTTTTAAATTTTATAGTATAAGTATTCATTTTTAGTTACCTTTATTTAATTTTAAAGTTTATTTTTTTTACCACGAATGTCGATCTCTACCATTGTAGTTTGTAGTCAGTAGTTGCCTTTTTAATAGGAGACTGTTAGAGTCTCAAATATTCATTTTAAGTTCTATAATTCTTTTAATTTTTCAGAACTTTTTTAGTGTTGATGTACTTGTCTCTCTCAAATGTCCTTATCTGACAATGCATGTAAGTTCTTTTTAAATTCGAATATTTAAAATTTAAATTCATTGATTTTAGAATACAAAAATTGTGATACAAATATAGTTTATTATATTTGCATTTATAAATATACCATTGCGGGTGTTTTTGTGTGTGTGGTGGGTGGGTGCGAACGGGGTGGACGAGCCGCAAAAGGGGAACGACGGGTCTTCGGTGGAGGACGCGGTTGTTGAAGGGATCAGGCCACCCGTAGCGACACGGCGAGGACCGGATGGGGCCGGATTGGTGTGAGGAAAAACATATGATTATAGGGAGCATATATTTCAAATTTGCCTGAACGCCGTTCTTTGCGATTTTTCCAATAAAATGCAGGGAAAATCTAGTTTTCAAAAAGAAATGGATGCAAAGTCTTTTGATGGCTTATAGAGGCGGAGGCATTTGCGCGCAATGCATTCAAACAAAAACACCACGTGCCGGTTTAAAGCAGAGAGCTGCCACGTGCACACCAACCCGAACGCTAGCTATTCAATTCCGGACTGTCCTTATCTCTTGGCACGAGCTCCCGTCCCCTTTCTCTCGCTCCGCCCCGATCCGCCGCCGCCGCTGCGCGATTCGCCGCCGCTCGCCGACTACCGCTGCGCCATTCGCCGCCGTTCGTCCACTCGCGCATGTTAGGGATGGCCACAGGCTCGCGTGCTTCATCATCAACAGGCTCGCGTGGAGGGACTAGACAGGCGTCGGCGCCGCAGTCCTTGTGCCCCTTCTGCCGGACGCCGACCGTCGTGGTGCGGACGTCGAAGACCCTCGAGCACCCGAACCAGCAGTTTTACACTTGCACGAATCAGGAACGGGTGAGTTCATGGTTGCTCTTGTCCTGCATATTCCAATCCCGATCTAGGGGTTCATCGTATTCACCTTGGGTTTGGGTTTGCATCTCTTGAACAGGGCAATTGCAGGGGCGATTTCTTCATGTGGAAGCCGGATGACAATGGCGGTGGCGTGGATGCGGCGACACTGATGGCCGGATTAGAAGCACTGGAGAACAGTATGCTGGCGTTGAGCAGTGCTGTGCAAGCTGTTCATGGCGATGTTAGAAGCTTAGGTGGCCAACAGAGTATGAATAAGCGGTTGCATGTGGCTAGTTTGGTAGTTGTATTTGTGTTGTGCATTTTCATGTACTGGAAAGCCTGAACTTTGGTTTGTTCGTAGTAGTCTGTGAAAATGGATGTAATCAGGCACCAATCAAGACTCATTTGTGAAATCCAAGTTTCATGTATTTTGCTCAAATCTCTATCTTGCTGCTGCAATTCAATGTTGATTCAACATTCCTATCTTTCGCAACATGTAGACAAAAGCAAACAAATTTAGATAACCAAATGAGCTCATCGAAGATGTTGTTACTCTTAATTAAAGGTCTGACCAGTCCACTGAGCTCATTTTTTAGATTGGTAAGCTGTTATTGCCTGGGGTTTAATTGGATTCTCTGACTTGCTCAAGGTAAAGTCACACTAACTTATCCCCTTTCCGCATGCCATTCATTCGATATCCAATGATTGATAGAAGAACCAACTTTTTTATCTCAAATAGCACAACACAACTGATACAACCCAACTTGGAATTATATTAGAAACATATAGCTAAAGAAATTTTAATGTGTATACTTTACTGCTAAAGAAAATGTTAATGCGTATATTTACTATTAGTTAAATAAGCATTTACTAGGTATTTCCAATAGTTATACATGGTCCAAATAAACAAAATAAACTCTACCAATAAGCACCACTCCATCACATATATATTATATATAATTAACCATAGAACTTTATTTGTTCATCAAATTGATTGAAACCAAAATTGATTTAATATATAAAATATATTTTGTAAATAATCTTATGATATTTATGTGATATCATAAATATTAATAATTTTAAATATATAATTGGTCAAACTTAAGACACTAAATGGAGGTAATATGCCCAAACTTGTGTAACACCACCACTGCGAATTTACATGCTCCAAATTTCAACGTATCATCCTTGATTTAAAAATAAAACATACATGATATTAGAATAGCATACCCGTGGAATAAACCTGTTGGGATTTGAATTTCTTAAAAGTGACATCTATTTTATTTATTGCAAAAGGAAAACGGAACACGACCTAAGCCCTAAAACATCAACTTGGTTGTGATTTGGGAGGTGAGAACTTGCTATTCTGTCAGCCGTTGGATACCAAATGAATGGCATCAGGAAGAGGGTTTGGCCAGCAGGGGCGCGGCACACGCGCGGCACCAGGTCTTCATTCCTTCTGCATCACCAGGCTGGGCAGAGAGCTTCTTCACCACCACATCAGGAACATTGGAATCTTCATCATCAAAAGCATGCCTGTACATGTATAGATCACCAGCATCCTTCACTTGACTCAGCCACAGATTCTTGTTTGCCTAAAAGCTATCTCTTTCAGCTTGTTCACCTTCATAGCAAACTCCTGTTTCTTGTTGGGCAGAGAATACCCCAGGTTTGTACCAGTAATCCTTAGAATCAAACTCCTGACATCTGTCCAGACTACCCTGAAAGCATAAAGTATTCCTTAATTTCCATAAACCCCCTAGGGCAGCATGCATCTGTAATATCAACTAAAAACTTCTTGTTACTTTTGGTTGTACAATTATAAACCAAAAACCTTTAACCACTTAAATACATGACAAATTTTACCACTTAGCTGGTTTGAAATGTTGTTTTGTATTTTTCTAAAAAGTATAGATGTTGTATATTTCCTAAAAAAATCTATAAAAAATTATTTTAAATTAAAAGAAAATAAAACATGTACCAGTATTTTTGAAAAAAAAAAATATATAATGTGCCTATTGGTGTTGGATTTAGAGTTATTTGGATCTAATTTATATTCGTTCCTAGTGTTATTGCTCATAGTAGTGCCCCTTAGGTCATTGTTTGTTTAAAACACCACTTTGTGATATATTAAATATGGAGGTATACTAAGATAATTTATATTCAAAATAGAGTAGCTAGTATCAAGTTAAATTAATCGAATTATTTTTGGATGGCTAGTTGCAATGGCCAAATATGATCCAAGGCAAAACACATGTGATGTTATGGATTCTTGGTCAATCTCAAGTATAATATAGTGCAAAATGATTACTAGACAAGAAAAGAACGTGACCACGAGCAAAAAAGAAACCAGGAATAGGAATAAATAAAATGCTAATAACTCAAGAACACCAATAGATATATTAATATTTTAGAAAAACATCAGTATTGTTTTCATTATTCTGGTTTATATATAGAATGAATTAATTAGTTGTGCACTTTTAGAAAAGAAAATTAGCCTTTATTGTTTTAATAATATACAAAACCACCGTAGAAATAAACCATGTAGTTGGGAACAATGCCCGAAAATAGCTTTAAAGTTGTACAAAAAATTAAATTAAGACAATATTTTGATGGATGGAAATGGAATTATCCCTTAGCATTATCATGTATTACCATTTTAGTTTTCTTTTTTAAGTCAAGCTACTCTACCTTTAACAAAACTTATATAAAAAATCACGGTTGATTTTAATGAAACTAATTTAGTCTGATATGTAGATATGATTGTTTTTCTACAGGTGTGTGGTCAGTCAAAGTTAGAGAAAACGTGCCTCGCATTTTTGAACGGATGGAGCATACATGATTCTTATTCCAGAACTTTATTCTCTTAGGTTAATCTCTAGTGGACCAAATTAAATTCTTGCAAGCGGCATCTTATATATGCTATAGCTTGATGCTATCACATAATAAACTAGCACGTTATTGTTTGAAACCAATGGAAGGTTATCAAGTGGAATGACCGTTGATTAGTTAAATTCCACAGCTGGTTTCATCAACTTCCAACTCCTAGCAGTTGTAGAGTCGCTGTTACTGTTAGCTGCTACTGTTGTTATCTGTTCTTCTGGCACTGAACATACATGCCCTCAGGTAAACTACTTATAATGAAACTTTGTCATTTCTTCTGTCAAGTCCTCAAACGTACACATGCTGATGCAGAGTATACTGCAGACTGCACAACCGTACCACTCTCCCAACAGTTATATTTAGGGCAGATGCATATCCTTCATTTGGAGGTGTCAAGTGTAATCTATACTGGAACCCTGTTCTTTTTGTAGTCCGTGTGGTTGTTTTACAGTTTCTTTCAGACTAAGCATAGTATATGACGAATGTACTCGTTCGTTCATCCATCACAGGACTGGATAACTAGCTTATACCAAGGCGGCGACGTGTGAAGGCAACTCGATCCGTCCGTCCTAACGCCGCCGCCAGGACCGTGGCCCATCGCTGCACGCGCGTCTGCCGTCGAGAGGTCACGTCGCGGCCGCGAGGACGAGCCCTGCATGCATGCAGTAGCAGCCCCCACCACGATGGCACGGCCTGTTCGTGTAGACTCGGCGCGCTCCCCTAGGCCGTGACGACCGGGGTGCACGGCAGTCGTGGAGCCGACGAACGACACGACCCCGCTCGCCATCGTCGGGTTCCGCGACCGCTGCCTGCTGCAGGTGAACTACGCCGGGGCGGTGTCCGTTGGCGCCTGTGGTAACAGCGGCGTGCAGTGGGTCCATCTACCCCGACGGGTCCATCGCCGTCGTGGCTGGGGCTCCAGCGGCGGCATGCATGGGATGGGTCGGCGCGCGCGCGTGCGAACGTTGGGTGTTCCAGAACGACGGCACCATCATGAACACCGGCGGCCATGTCGTCGTGGCCGTGTCGCCGGCGGGCGCCATGGATTGGATCGAGGTCCCGCGCGCTGCCAACCAGAAGTGGACGCTCATGCTGTGACAGTTCGTCACTGGAAGGCTGGCGCGCCGCATGCGACATGGGAGAGCGACGCAACGCGCATGTGTGGAGCAGAGTGCCGGCCGGCTCAGCGCGCTGATGGGTGCTGCATGTTGACGCAGAGTGCTGAAGAGAAGAAAAATGAAGAGTGACTGCGCCTCGGCTACACGCACACGGCACGCCCCACTGTGCTCCCCGTGGTCGGTGCTCCCGCGCGCGGCGTGCAGTTTGGACGGGCCGGCGTGCAGGGCTAGATTCGTCTGCGGCCTGCATCGCCCACACGGCGACGTCTCGCCCCCACGCGACCGAGCGGTCAGGGAAGCGGAGGGGTGGGGCCCGGGGCTGCGTAGGCGCGCTGTGGCCGCTTCGCGCGTTCCTAGCTAGCTCGCGAAGCAGAGGGGTGGGCCCGGGGCTGCGCGGCTGGCATCAGGCTTTACAATCTTAGCCTAAACAATGTACGTCCTGTTCGTTTGGTCGTTTTTTTGCTGGTTGATTCTCGCTGCTGCTGATTTATTGTGAGAGAAAAACACTGTTGAATCGGCGGTACCGAAAGCGATAAGTTCAAACGAACAAGGCGGTAGTTGTTTGTTGTCAAAAAAAATGTGCACCAGACTAATTTTTTATCATAATAATTTATCTTAAGTTTATATGTAGTTTTTGATATATAATTTATTTAACAATGTATATTAATATTTATATCTAGATTTATAGGTAAGGCTGGAAAAAAAACTTGAAGCTGGTTAGCTCGCTCGGCTAGTGGTTGGCTTGGCTCGGCTCGACTCGACTAAATTTTAGCTCGTTAGCTATAACGAGCCATCTCGAGCTTATTTGCTCGCGAGGCAAAAGAGCCACACTTCTAAAAAAAAACAATATAGTTTAGATTATTTTTTCTATTACTTTATGTCTTGTACTTTACAATTTGTTGATGATTTAAACCTACAATCTTGGGATCATTATGATATTTATTATTTTATTTTAATAGATCTATTGTACTCATGGACCGCATTATGTATGTATAGACTATAGATTTGTTGTGTAATACTATAGTATATTATTATAGTTGTACATATGTTAGCACATATTACTTATTTATTTGATTTAAAATGTTGGGATGTATTATTTTTTTATTATTCCTATTGTTAGGCTTTAGAAAAATGCAATATTATTTTTTTTGCATTTTTTATACCTGGCTCATTAGCTTAACAAGTCAGCTCGAGCTTTTAAACAAGTCGAGCCAAGCTGGCTTTGTGGCTCGCTAGGATAACGAGTTGAGCCGAGCTGCTCGTTATCTTAACGAGCCAAGACGAGCCGAGCCGAGTTGTCTCGTTATCGAGCCTTCTTTTTAGGTATTATTTTTTAATAAGATTGAAGGTTGCCAATTTAGATATTCAAATTTTTATATTGTATTATTTTTGGTAGTGATATTTGAGGGTAATTTGAAACCAAAAGTAGTTGATATGTTGCATTATCTTTAATAATGACAGATGTCTATAATTTAAATAAAAATTAGGGTTTTTTGAATTATGGTTCATAAATGGTAGAGGTTAACGGTTTAGATTTAAATTTGGAGATTTCATTTTAGCTTTTTCTATAACAAAGAAGTGCAATAACACCTTGTTTGTTGGGTATCAGATTTTTATAAGTAACTGATTTTTTATCTATAATGGTATAACTATATTATTTTCAAGGATGCAAAATAAATTTATTTGTTCTAGCACATCTAGTGAGAAGTAACATTTTATTAGTGAGAGACTAATCTCATTTAAGGGTTTGCAGACCACAGTATCTTATATCTTGTTTAATTTGCAGCAGCGCCAGCTGGCTTAGGACAGTTCGACCAGGTTCTGCGCACAGGGAGCTTTTTTTGTTGGAGCCTTGACACTTGTGGCAAATATTTTCAACACAATTAAGGCAGCAGCCGCAGGCAAAGCCCGCCTGCGCAGACGTACGCAAAAGTCTTCCGGTGCCAGGCGGCCCAGGCCGCGCCAGCTAAACCCCGCGCCGCGCGAGCTCGCGTATAGGCGCTCCCTTTCTTCCCCCGGCCGCCGCGCTTGCTCCCCCCGTCGCGTCGCTCCGACGCGCTTATGCTCGCCCCCGCCCCCCCACCCCCGCCGCGCGCGCGCCTGCTCTAGCTCGATCTCGATGGCCGACCATCCAGCTAAACCCGCGCCGCGCGAGCTCGCGTGCTATAGGCGCTCCCTTTCTTCCCCGGCCGCCGCGCTTGCTCCCCCCCCGCGCTCGCTCCGCCGCGCTCTCTTCCCCCGCCGCGCGCGCGCTTGCTCTAGCTCGATCTCGATGGCCGACGATAGCGGCGCGCGCAACAATGGCGCCTACTACCCCGAGACCCCAAACTACAATGTGACTGATTTCCTCGGCGACGACATCTTCAACGTCGACGGCACCATTGCATCCTGCGCCGCCACCAGCAGCACCACCGAGACCATCCCGACTGGCACAAACGGCGCCGGCTACAACCTCAGCGGCGCCGGCTTCCCCACCATGTCCGCTGGCACAAGCCGCACCGCCGACGGCTACAACTTCAGCGCCAGCATGGCCGCGGCCACGAGGACAACCTTTGTCGGCCAGTCTTCGACGTCCTACCACGACGGCTTCCAGCAGACGGCGGCCATGCATCATGCCGCCGCCACCCCCACCGGCACCGGCGGCCAGACCGTGGCCGACATTACCGGCGGCCGCCAGACCGGTACCCACAACTTTGGTGCCGGCAACTTAGCCGGCCAGACGGCCCCCAACTCCGGCCATCCGGGCGCTAACTTCGCCGGCCAGCAGACGGCCGCCAGCGGCCACCAGACCAATGCCTCTGCTGGTAGCTACGCCGGCAACGGCAACGGCTACGGCTACGGCAACGGCAACGGCTACGGCGGCACTCCTCCGGTCGTGCAGGTTGATGCCTAGCTACATAATACTTTTGTTATACTTCTGCAAAAATTAATACTCTCAAAATGACAATATTATTTTTCTGTAGTTTAAGTTTTACTGCAAGAGTGTTGCACTTTGTCTTCTCTAAAAACAGATGTGCTCTAGTAGAGTAAAAAATGGAACCTAATTAGTACCTAAAAAATAAATGCAAAAAAGTATTCTAAAAAAATATCTTGGTAAAGTAGACTCAATCAATTTATACGTACAAAACAAATGAAAAACAATTGACTTGTAAACTCTTTTTTTCTCTTAGTATGTTTTAGAGGAAAGCTCGACAAAACACCCTTCCAAGTTCGAAGATCATAGTTTGAATTCTAGTATTTGAGAAATCTGAATTTCCAGATTGTGTAGTATAACAGAAAAAATAATTTTCCATTATAGTATTGATTAGTTGAAGATTAGGCATTTTAGCAACCCCATTTATATGATAAATATGAACCAATTCAAAATTTGATAAAAATCCAAAGAGAACATGCCTTCAAAATATCAAACCAGAGGGCCCAAGTTGCAACTACATTATTTGCCTTTCCCTAAAGTCACATAGCTTTGTTAAACACCTTTAATGTCCACATAAATTTTGTTTAGCTAGTTCTCAAATATGAAGAGAAAAGGTGTTGTGATTTGTACATATATCGGATGATTTAAAACTCCCATCGTATTTTGAATACCCAAGAGTTCATGTTGCAAATTTAATTAAGATCATGCATCGTTTCAGCGGATCACGTACAACTACAACTACAACTACAACTACGGGGAACAAGGGGAGAGCAGCAAGAGGAGCAGCGGCGACACATATAGCTCTACACCGTCAATGGGGTCAAAGCCTTCCTCATGGTCCAATCCAGAAGAAGAGCAATTTAGGAGGGCAATAATAGGCAATTTGATCAAGAAGGCTGAGGAGGCTAATATCAATGTGAAAAGTCACTGTAATGTTGAAGCTGTCCAAGTCATCTGCCAAGATAAGGTTTCGAGGACCGTATTCGCGGAACTTCCGGCAGATGCAAGGAAATGCATGCTCAAAAGGTATGCAGAAAAGTTTGCCAAGAAGATGAAGGGCAAGGTCAAGGGCAAGGGCAAGAAGAAGGATTAGGTTATGTTTGTGATGTTAAGTGATGTGTGCGAGATGCTGCTTTGCTTCTGATGAATTGTTGAACTGATGTTGCTTTTGTGATGGTTGTTGTCTTGTTGAACTAGTGACACTTGCCATTTATGTGCTCTCTTATGATCCTATTCTGTGATAACTTCTTTATTTGTTTATGTCTGGCCGAGTTCTGACCATTGCCTGTGATGTGCAATTTTTTTCGCAGTTTCTTCTTATGCTTTTGACTACAACTTATGATTTCAAATTTACACTTGTTAGTATGCATGCTTCACCAAGTTCAATTTGATACGTAATACCCGCGATGGAGAGATGCTTTAACTGATGAGCAAGCTGAGATTATATAGTTAAACAAAGCACTAAATATTTCATGCTCTGGAGTCTGGACTATCGGATATATATATATAGCTAGATACGTAATATCTTTTGTTTGAACTACTACTATTCCTATTAATTAGACCCCTTTGATCATTGGCCGCCTACTACTATATACAATTTATTTATTATTATTGATTAATTCAACGTGCATGTATCCTTTTTTTAAAAAAATAAACATAGCACAAAGTAAATACTAATCCTAGCCTTACCAATACTTCTGAATAAACCTATAGATTTGGAATGAGTTGATTTATCGTCACCCCTCATTCATTCATGATAAGTTAACAATCAAGAGCATTCATTTCACCAACTTTGAAAATTTTGACTTGCCACAGGACACTGGATAAATCCTAAATTGCTGTGGGACACTGAACTTCTATATCTTAGCCGTGGGACACTATTTTGTACAGCAGGCGGTGTGTTATAGCAAAGAAAAAAAAAAGTTTAGTGTCCCATAGCAAAATTTGCATATTTAGAGTGTCCCACAGCAAATTTTTCCTATGATATATTATCTTATTTTGACTTATGATATATTATCTTATCTAGATCTAGATTTTTTTCTCCAACACGTAGAAGAGCTACGTATCTTTATACTAAAAAGAAAAAGAGGGCAAAAGCCATTACAACACACACTCACACTCCTAAACTCTTTCTACGTCTAGAATTAACGAGGTGGTTATTATTTCTCCCTTGTTTAATTTCCTATCGCATTTCAATATTTCTTGCAATTTGTGTGAGGTGCGTACGTGCATGTACGTACTATTGAATAGGACATAAAGTGTCATTGCTTTTGGCTATATTCCTATTGGATCTTCTAGGATATAAAGTGGTCTTGTGTTTTTTCCTAGAATATTAAAACATCCTTGCGTGAGATGCATAATAAAAAAAAGTAACGTGGGAGATGGAAAATGATGATTGTTATGTTGATACTTTCCTAAATTTCTGGCTAGCAACTACTGCCACTTATTTAGTTTGCACTAGCTATTAAGCTAAGTCAGTTTGGTGTAAACTAATACTTCCTTCTTTCGTTCCAAATTAAATCAATTTATAAAAGTATCCGAAGTTAAATTATTTGAAAGTTTGATGAAATTCATATATAGAAAAGAAAACAAATATTTATAGCATCAAATTAGTATCACTAGATATACCATCAAATTAGTGTCATATATGTTGTACTTTTTCTATAAAAATGGTCAAACTTAAGATAGTTTAGAATGATACTAGGAATGGGGTGGGGCAAAGTGAATTGATGTTAGCTACTTCGAACCGGGAACTAACTCTGTATTAGCTTTTTTGCTAATTATATTACTACTATCTACTATTGCATTCAAAAAGAAAAGTTGTTCTATCAGGACAATGATGACTCTTTTTTATGATTATTATTAATGAAAAAAACACTATCATTAACTTATAAGTAAACAAACTCACTATTCCAATCTCTACAATGCAAGTTATAATCTGAGAGAGTTGCCTAGCTGCCTAGCTACTAGCTCAACCAGCAGTCTTTGCTTGCTTTTTTTTCCTTTTGCAAAGAAAGCGAGGTAGGGGAGCTCTCTGTTATGCACATGGACTTGACTTCTCTTTTGTAGTGCCCTGGCGAGATGCGGAGGAACGAGGAGGAATAGAGAGAGCTAGAGAGGGGAAAGAGACAGGGGAGGGCCGGGCCGGGGATGCTTTTTTGATAAGGCATGGGCCTGACATGCGGGTCCCATCTTCTAATCCCAGTCAGCAGGCCGGATTGGGAAGCAAAAGAGACTGGGATGGGTTCTCGCGGGATTGGGAGGAAAAAAGGATTTGAGCCTGAGATCTGGTAGAGTAACCGGAGCTCCGTCCGGGCCGCTCGACTCTAGCTGCAAAAATTGCCCGCAACCCGTTCGCAAAAAACAAAAACAAAAAAAAAAAAAGAAACCGCTGTGTCCGGCCGCCGCCGAGACATTCGATCCGGCTCCCACCAGACTCGCTCCATCGCCGCCGGCCTGCGTGGCTGCGCCCCTCCGCCGCCGGCACTGCAGCTGCGCGCACTGCTCCCCTGCCTCAGCCAACGCGCCGCCGCCGGACCGTGGCGAGGGGCGGCTGGATCCCGTCGAGCAGCAGCTGGAGGACGCCTCGCACGTCCAGCTCACCCTCGCACTCTGCAGCTTCTCCAAGGACGGCGGACCCCAACTTCTTTAGCGCCGGCTCCTACACCAGTGATCCTCCAAGTTGTAAGTTGTTGTTACCAAGCTGAGATTTAATTTCAGAAATGCATGCAATTGACAACACATACTTTGCAGATGCCTTGCATGTTCTAATTTCAGCGCTTTGTGTCCTGCTAGCTAGAATTCAAATTCTTATTTCTGATCAGTACCATGCCTAATTACAGATCTCTTGCAAATACATTGGCCCTGGAGCTTGCCTAACTTATTTTGAAGTGTGGTCTTATAATCCCTGTTATTATTAGGAAGGTATGTGATTATTCATATTTTTGTACTCTGCACTGCGTCTCCTTGTTTCATTTCAATACAATAGGATTGCACCAATTATGCGTAGGCCTCCTCTATTTGGCAGTGAAAAATAAGAGGGCGCATTCTAAGTTTCTGTAACTTGATCTTTGCATTGTAAACCTTGCCACACCTAAAATTTTTCCTGGCCCTGCCACTGCCCACCTCGTGCTGCCTGTACTATTTGTTGTTCACATCGTGATCTAAGCTTGGTACTTTCTTTATTTGTACAGCCATGGGTCGTGCGAAATCAAGGAAGGTTGACTCCACCGACTCCCCTCATGATGATGATGAAGTGGCTGTGGCACCTTGCCCCCGCCAAAAGGCCACCCTCAAGAAGCTCGCCTCTCGTGACCGTGGTGGCATGGGGAGTAGTGAAAACATTCCTACTGAGGAGTCCGTGCCCCGTGCTCAACCCGCTCGGCGTTACTCCTTTGTACGTAGCTCCACGAACAAGGGCAAGGGCAAGGGCAAGGGCAAGTCTGCTGTTGCACAGGGAGAGGGCATCACTGATTCCTCTACATGGACTAAGTTGACATCACAGTTGGTAATGCATCGTGCTCACACCTCTCCGCAGTTTAATACTCACCATCCTAAACCAGTGGACTATAGTGAGTCATCGTCTGATGTGAAGGAAATTCGGTATGAAGATCCTTTCAAGTATCTCAAAGATGACTATGTTGATGATTTTCGCTTTCACAATCAGTTTCAGCTCGAATATTACAACTCGAGGTTTATAGACAAAGGCAACAAGATTTTTAGGCACAAATACATTGATTGGAATGGTTGCTTGGATGTCAATGATGAACCTCTCTCTCAAGCCTTAACCTTGCTAGAAGCTAAGGGTTGCAAGGACATCATGTGCTTTGGATATAGTTGGTCCGATGAAGTCATCGCCCAATTCTATGCAACTCTTTGGATCTCTGAAGATGCAGAAAAAAGCCGGTTAAGCCAAGTCATGAATTTTTGCATTGAGGGTGTGAAATATAAATGCTCATATGTTAGGTTTGCCACCATTCTTGGCTTCACTCGTGATGACTTTGACAATGATAAGAAAATGGTCTTTAGTAGTAGTAGCTGTAAAGTGCCATCAGATCAGGCAATTGCTCACATGTATGTTGATGGTGCATCACCTGACAACTTTGGTTCAACCCATAATATGAAGCCATTATTCTAGTACCTCAATCATTTGTTTCACCGAACTCTTTGTCCCAAAGCTGGTGGTGTTACATCTATTCAGTCATATCTAAAGCTTGCTCTTGACTGTTTCGGTCCCGATAATAAGCAATTTTGTGTGTTTGATTTGATTTGGACTGGAATACTAGCATGCAGTTGGAATCATCAAAAGAGCATTGTTCATGCACCATATATTATGAAAATGATTGAGAATGTTACTAAGACGGAATATGTGACTGAGGTGGCTCACCGTCCTTATGTTCCCATCAAGATTGATTTGGAAGCTAAGTCAAAGCGCCTATCACGTGGTACATCTCAGGGAATTCCCAATGCTCCTCATGCTACTTCTCCAACTCCAACTTGTTCTCCTTCCCAGCACCATGAGAAGCCCAACTTGGTCGAGAAGATGCTAAAAACTCTTATTGGAGCTTTTGCCACTTCAGCTGAACGGCAATACCAGTTTGAGGTGCGTATGACTGAGCACATGAAGAGGATGGATATTCGCACTCGGCGGTTGTGTCAGCAAGCCGGCATTCAGGTCTCTCCACCTCATGAGGATGCGTTTGTAGTGCCGCCTCCCCAGCAAATAGTGGACCCCTCCACTTCCCACTATGATTCCCAGTGGGCTCAGGAGGAGGCATATGAGAGAGCTTATGAGGACACTCTGGAGCATGAAGCATATGAGAGAGCTTATGAGGACGCTACAGAAGATACCTCTGATGCTATATGGGATTCCGCAGCGATTACACACGTTCGCCGGCAGACTCGGTCGTGGGACACATGGCAGCAGGCACAACAGTTCAGTCAGTCCTCACAACAACACTCCCAGCAGACCAAGTTGGATCAACAACGGTACTTCGAGCAGCCCAGTTCACAGCAGCAGTTCAGCGAGCGGGCAGCGGCACATCGAGCAGCCCAGTCACTTGAAGAGTTCGTCTTGAGTGACCTTGGTGACACATCAGCTCGCCGTTCCTCTGAGTGATGACTTTGACGCTTGATGATAAAGGGGGAGAATATTGTGTTTTCATGTCAGGCGGTCATCTTTCTCTAACTATCTTGTTGTTATCTATTTGGACCATAAATATCTTGTGTCATTGTAAAACATTTATTTGTGTTGGACAACGTACTTGTGTTATTTGATTTATGTATATGTTTATGTAAGCATATACTGCTTTATGTGCTGCCTATTTCTATGTGATGGCGTATATGTTTTTCTTCCCTTCATAATTTCATATACATGGGGGGGGGAGCTTTTGCTTCCTAATTTTTTGCTTGGCATTTCATGTGATGTAGTTATAATATGTTTTGTAAGCTTAGATTTGGTTGTCAGTTTAGGGGATATTAGACTGTACGGTCTCCTCTGTACTTTTTAAAACCGGTGCCTTGGTTACTCTGGTGAGGTGTGTGGAGGTGTGAATGAACCCATTTGGGTTAATTGACCCACTAATTTTTGGTTGTTGTTGAAAGCTAGATGGCCAGTTTCAGCCAACACAATAATGATTTATTTGTAAATATCGTGACCTTTCGATGTATGGAGGCAGCTCATTGTGCTGTATGAAACCGAGGCTTGTTATTGTTTTATTTTGTTAAGTGTCTAGAGGCAGCTCATTGTATACGTGCTGTATATATGAAACAGAGGCTTGTTGTGTTTATGAAATGAGGCCCTGTTGGTACTCGCTCAGTTCCAAATTATAATTTTTTTTTTGTCATTTATACACATTTATACCTACAAATAACAAAGAAAAATGTTATCAAATCAAAGTATAAATTAGCAAAAAATAATAGGGCCATAAATTTTACATACTTTTCCCTGACAAGCCGGCCAAGTTTTTTCTCAGCTTCAGTATTGAGGTCTCCCATAGGCTCAATTTCTGTTCCAGCTTCCTGTTGATAAGATAAATCAACAATGTATTGTCTGCTTTTGCCTATAACAAAATTGACAATAGCAACTCTGCGACTACTTGTACAAGTCCATTTGGAATTGTGTGCACAAATTAAGGTGGGTGGAGAAAACATCCAATTGCAGCTATCATCACAACAGATAAAGTAGTTAACTTGTCTACTTCATTTATTATTAGGTGTATTTGAATAGGAGGAACAATTGTTTTAATCACAAATCTAGAAAAAGTCTATGTAGTTAGTATTGAAAAGACAACATTTGTTATTTTTTTGTCACAAATTTTAGACTGGGAGGTATATATATACTGTTGTATTAAAGAAAAGGCGGAGTTTTTTCTGCACCGATAACTACTCGGCTTAATTTTGGTTTGTTCCCTGCTCGTTCAAAATCAATTAACCAAGTTTTGCGGGGGTTTTTCCCCATTTTTTCGCACCACGCGCGTGCATTGGAGTCGCGATTAATGCCGAGTAGTATTCTTCTCAAAAAAAAAATGCCGAGTAGTATAGAAGAGGTGATAAAAAAAAAAGAGGTGCATGCAGCGCGGGGGCCACGCCCAGGGGGTAAAGCGCGTTTCCTTTCCTTTATATATACTGTCATCTGAAAAATATATTTGCACTGTCGGTTATTCATATAAGCCGCGTGTAAAACGTCTATTAATTGCTCGGCCAACCAGGCAGCTGGGCGCTTTGCATCATTGTACACGGCACGGTGCAGACCGACCCGCGTGTGCCTGACACAGACCAAGACGAAGGCGCTTTGCATTCACACTACTGCAGCAAGTTATTACCAGCAGTGTTCCTCAGTGAGGTTTCGAGGGACGGCGCCGGATGGTGCTTCTTCTTCTCTACTAGCGCAGCGCAGTGGGTTCGAGGGACGGCCGGAGAGACTTGGGTGTGCTGATCAATTCTTCTCTACTAGCGCTAGTCTCGTCGTTGCCCTGAGGCGCGGCCACGGGGACCAGATCAGAGGCCGGCGGTGGCGAAAAGCGGCGCGCAGCCGGTGAGATGCCTACCGCCTAGCTCTAGCTTTTTGTTAGTAACTCCTTTTTGTTAATTTATTTATAATGTATAGTATGGCCGGTATATGACCGCGCCGGTGATGCATGGCCTAGGCTCTCTTTTTTGTTAGTAACTCCTCTTTTTTAATTTATTTATAATATATAGTATGGTATAGAGAGCTTTTATGTGGTAGCCTATAGCTACGTCCTCGTGGAAAAAGTTGTAAGCAAAATCTGGTTTTTGATTTTCTTAATATCCAGAACCGGAGGTCTCTGGTCCTCCAAACCGGAACTCTGGAAGTTCTAAAAATGATTTTTACAAATGTGAAAGTCTCTACAGGAGGTCTGCTCCTTCGACCAGAGCTCTGGTTCTGCGTAGACAGGAAGTGAAACCCGACAAACATTTTAGTAATATGCTTCATATGTTAATTAAATGTGGTATATACAGAGATAGAACTTGATTGCTTGCATATGGTTGTTTTTTGAGAGCGATATCGACAGTACCATTACTTTTTTATTGGGCCCGAGGGGGAGGCGGGGGTGTTGGACCCACGCGGGGGGGGGGGGGGTGTTCTATATATATATATGGTGTTGCTAAGAAAGATTATGATTAGTATATGACTACTACAAGTGACTAGATGTAACTAGTTGTGCGGCAGGGAATGATGGCCAAGCATGTTTTAATGAGTTTTATTTATGAAAGTGCTGAAATTTTTGATTAACAGGTGACCTCTCGGCGATCAGCTCGGTGAAACACAACCAACTTCACTGATCCCCCTGCTAGCTAGCTTGACTTATCGACCTGGTGCCAACTTCAACTATATATAGTATCATACTGTCGGCCGGTGCCTTTTCTGGATCATCGTCTCATCGTCGCCTATTCATCATATGTACATTGTACTTCCTACTAATATTATATAATTGAACAACTCTAAACTCTAGTGCAAGGTAATTACAGTAATTTCTATTTTAATATATTAATTTTGAATGGATACAATTATACCATTATCATTTTTGAACAGGTGAAGATGGAACGGTCATTATGGATGTACAAGTTGTCAAGATTAGATAAGTCATACCAATTGGAGGTTACTAGGTTCATTGATGCAGCTAAGAGGCATGCTAGCAGAGTGAGGACGAAGTACATATGTTGTCCGTGCACCGACTGCAAAAATGTTGTTGTATTTGAGGACACAAAGCAAATCAGTTCTCATTTGGTTCGCCGAGGATTTATGAAGGATTACCTGGTTTGGACAAATCATGGAGAGGGTAGTTCCACGCCTTGTAGAGACCCAGTGAAGGAGACACGACAGCATAGCCCTCAGATTGATCCGGCAATGGGGGATGATAGTGATGATGATCACGCTGGCGTCCAAGATGTGGGTGATGACATCGAATTTCAGGTCGATGAAGGGCAACAAGCAGATTTCTTCGAGGCATTGTTGCATCGTCATTCCGAACCGTCTTTGTTCTTTCAAAAGGGTATGGAGGAAGGCTGCAACAGAGCATTTGTACGATGAGTCCAATGGTTGTACCGATGAATTCACCACACTGAGATTTGTCCTTCAGTTTTTGGTGATAAAAGCTCGATTTGGATGGTCCGATGCTAGCTTCAACGTGTTCCTAGAGGTCCTTGGAAGACTGCTTCCAAAGGGGAACAAAGTGCCTGCTAACACATACTATGCAAAGAAGCTAATCAGTCCATTGACTATGCGTGTCGAAAAGATCGACGCGTGTAGGAATCATTGTATTCTATACCGAGGTGATAAGCATAAAGACTTGGAGAGCTGTCCAAATTGTGGTGCTAGTAGGTACAAGACAAACAAAGACTACGAGGAGGAAGAGAAAGGAGTTTCGATAGGGAAGAAGCGAAAGAATACCAAAAATAAGACCCAAAAGAATTCAAAAACAAGTGGTTCTGAAGAAAAGGAAGACTATTACGCAAAGAGAAAGATACCTGCTTTAGTGATGTGGTACCTCCCAGTGGTTGATCGGTTGAGGTGTTTGTTTGCAAACCCTGATGATTCCAAACTTATGACCTCGGCATGCTGAGCACAAAAAAGATGGAAAACTACGGCACCCATCCGATGGCAAGCAATGGAAGAATTTTAACGACAAACACCCAAAATTTGCTGAGGATCCAAGGAATGTAAGGTTTGCACTAAGCACTGACGGAATGAACCCGTTTGCCGAGAGAAATAGCAGGCACAGCACTGGCGGCCAGTGATCCTGACCATCTACAACCTTCCTCCATGGCTGTGTCAGAAGCGAAAGTACCTCTTGCTAACCATTCTTATTTCTGGACCTAGACAACCTGGTGTTGATATGGATGTGTTTCTAGAGCCCCTGATGAAAGAGATGCAAGATCTATGGGTAAAAGGTGTGGCCATGTGGGATGAGTTTCGCAAGAAGGATTTCACACTAAAAGCAATGATTTTTGTTACCATCAATGATTACCCAGCTCTCTTTGCGTTATCTGGCCAGTTCAAAGGAAAGGTGGGTTGTGTAGTGTGTCTAGATGAAACCTCATACTTGTCCCTTGCTGCTTCTAGCAAGCTAGTGTACATGAGGAGCAGGCGCTTCTTACCAAGAACACACAAGTATCGAAAGGCAGAATATGATATGTACTTTGACAAAATAGATGAAACAGAATCTACTGCTCCATCAGGTAGAAGTGAGGGTAAAAGAGTGTTCTCGATAGTCAAAAATATCAAATTTACTTTCGGGAAGAAGACCAATGATGGATTGAGAAAGGTTGTGAAGCCAGCAGAGGGAGATACATTCAAGAAGATGTCCATTTTTTTTTAAGTATTTGCCATACTGGGAAGACCTAGACATACGACACGCAATCGATGGTATGCATGTCCAGAAGAATGTCTTCGATAGCATAATTGGGACCTTGCTCAACATAAAAAGCAAGACAAAGGATGGACTCAATTCACGAAAAGACTTGGTCAATTTAGGCATCAGACCAGAACTTCACCCAAAACCAGAAAACAGAAAGCCGCTTCCGGCAGCAAGCTACAACCTCAACCCAGATGAGATACATGCGATTTGTGCATGGCTTAAGACTCTGAAAGTACCATCTGGATTCTGCTCAAACATCAGGAGTCTTGTGTCAATGAAAGACATGAAACTAACCAACTATAACTCCCATGATTGCCATGTCATGCTAACTACTCTCCTCCCTGTTGCAATCAGGGCTATAAAGCCTGTGTTTCTAAAGATGGCAATCACACGACTGTGCTACTTCTTCAACAAGATCACACAGAAGGTAATTGACCATGCAGAATTGGGGTCTCTACGAGCATTCGCAGCGGCGACAATGTCACAATTGGAGATGTGCTTCCCTCCATCGTTCTTTGATATCATGGTACACCTCATTATTCACTTGGTTGATCAAGTGGAGGCATTAGGTCCCATGTATCTGCATGAAATGTGGGCTTATGAGCGTTTCATGTCGATTCTAAATGGCTACATGTCAAATCGTGCTCACCCTGAGGGGTCCATGATAGAGGCGTACACCACTGAAGAGGCAATTGAGTCCGGAGGTCCATTCTGCAATAAATGCCTACAAGACCAGATTGCAATTGGTTTGCCTCAAAACCGGCATGAAGGTAGGCTGTACGGAAAAGGGCGTATGGGTAAAAAGACATTCATTCCGACAGATTACAACACAGTCCTAGAGGCACATCATACTGCCCTACATTATATCTCGATAATGGAGCCATTGATACAGCAACACATTAATGAGCTTAGAGAACAAAACAATGGAGCCACAAAAGATTGGGTCATGAAGAAGCACAAGCTTGAGTTCACCACATGGCTAAAGAATCAGGACATTCCATATGGGGAATCAACGAATGAGAAAACCATCAAGATGCTGGCATCCAGACCATCACGCCAGATCACTACATGGCAAGTCTATGACATTAATGGCTTCACGTTTCATGTCAAATCCAAGGACCAAAAGAGTCTATCACAAAATAGTGGAATTCGTTGTGATGCCTATGATGCAAAAGGCAAATATACTACATATTTTGGGTTCGTTCATGAAATATGGGAGCTACACTACGGTGTCAATTTGGAGATTCCCGTCTTTCGATGCCAATGGATACAAGGATTCAATGTGGACAACTATGGCCTCAGAATTGTTGACCTGGATAAAGAGTGTCACAAGGATGACCCATGGGTTCTTGGTAGCCGTGTTGCACAGGTGTTCTATGCAGAGGATATAAGCCCTGAGAGCAAAAAGGAAAGGAAGACAAAACATATAGTTATGCCTGGGAAACAACAAATTATAGGAGTTAACGGTGCTCAGGACTTTATTAACTAGTTCATTGAAATGCCTCTTTTTATAAACCTGCCATAGAAGATACAAGAAGTAGAGGCAACTATTCCAGGGGATGAATTGTACTATCTCCGCAAAGATGGACAAGATAGAAAGGAGTAGCTGAACTCTATGCATTGATGCATATGGATGGTCAATCATGTAATCCTGTGAAAATCAGAAAGAATCTCAGCTGGCCACAAAGGTGAAGAAGCAAAGGGGAGACTCGCGTTGTTATGGAATGGTGTGCAATGATATTATCAATTTGGACCTTGTATTTAATGGTATTGTAAGTTTAATTAATGAACAACTTGTTATGGTTTTATGGTGGTCTTAATGAAGAAAATTGTAATGACTTGATTGGTTGCGTGTCAAAGGCGGATTTTACCAAGTTTAGCGAAATGTCCCAATGTGTTTGTTGTGCTTGAGTCTATCTGCGCAGAACCAGAGCTCTGGTAGCGACCCTCGACTGTAAAAAAATCATCATTCTTACTGAAACCCCCAGACCTCTGGTTTCTAGGACCAGACCTCCTGTAGGGACTTGCACGTTTGTAAAACTCATTTTTAGCAACACGCCCAGAGCTCTGGTTAGAAAACCAGATCTCCGGTTTTGAATGACACTTCCAAATGCACTTTCAGTCTCCCCCTAAAAAATGACAACCAAATCGAAGCTTACAAAACATATTATACTCACATCACATTTCAATTCATAAGCTAGGAATTAGGAATCACAGCTGAGCTATGCTATATATATGGTTGTGATGTTTTAAATTGTAACTTGTATTTCATGGTATTGTAAGTTTAATTAATGAACAACTCTTCATCAGTGAAGAACTGATACAGAATTCAATATATTAGCAGCAATAACTTGCTTCAAGAACTGATACAGAGTGCATTGTGCACTGATGAGCATGATCATTGTAATTACATTCAGCTTGCAGAACCTGATCCATAGAAGTTGCTAAGTGCAAAGCAGCTACTGCATGTGTGGGTGTGTGTTGTAAGGGCTCTTGGCCCCTTTTTCTTCTTAAGATACGCAGCTCCAACTCCTGAGGTTAGGAGGTCAAAATGATCTGGGCCTTGCCTTTCACAATCGTTTCAGGTTTGTGCTGCGGGCACTCCAGAACCACTTCTTTTCCGTCCGGCTGAACCTCCAACTCCTGAGGTTCCTCCTGCTCCTGTGGGCACTTCCCCTCGAGTAGTGTCACTCCGACCGGCACACCTATTGCATGCATATGCACAAGATTAGTATTATATGAATGCACAAGTTAGGAGATGACATGATGACAGGAACTTTCAGCAAAACTGGCCATACAAGCAGCGGTTCAGTAAATAATCATAACTGGAGATATACAAATGACTTTTGCAAGAATACAAGAAAGCTTGTGAAATTGTCTACATGTCATCTTCAATCGTCAAAACATGATTCACAAGCTAACATGGTCGAATTGACAACCAAAGTTTAGCGGACAGAGAGCAAACATGCAACTACTTCAACCCGAGCAGCTGTAACTCCCAAACCACTAAGCCACTTGGACTCAAATTTTAACAACAGCTATATAAATGAGTTGTGAACTCTCTTTGTATTCAAAAGATTCCCAGAAAACCAACTCAACATGGTGCATTTCATACATTTCCTAAAACTGCCTAGAAAAAGCAATAGCCAAAGAAATATTTAATCATGTGACAAACTCAAGTATTGGCCACATCAACCAACCAAGCATGTTACATAAGACTAAAGAACACCAGAAAGTGTAATGGTTCGCCCAAATTACATTTATTTAAAGCATTTCTTAATTTAATTAGATGGTTAGGCCTAAAAGAACATGTATGTAAAGTACCCAGAAAATTCTACAAAAATTACAAGGGATAACAAATGATTCCAAGGAGCTACTGTAAAAATGTCATAGCAATTTACTTAATATGAGCCTGTTTGGTAGGGATTCGGATTCACTAAATTCAGATTAATGTAGTTGGATTCACCAAAAAATTCCCAAACGCCTCGTATCCACCAAATTCAGATCCACCAAATTTATGAATCTAGAGGCCAGATTCACCAAATTGGTGGAGCTCCACATGAGGTGCTCCACGAATAGATTTTTCATAATCAGTTGGATTTTGGAAATTACCCACCTTTGCCACTGGTTACACACCCCTAGTACCGGTTCGTTTTCTTTTTTTCCCGACCCCGTCCACCGTACCTCCCGTAAGGCTGCCCCGCACGCACGAACGGTGGCACCCCGCGACGCCGACTCCAGCGCCGTCGCCCGATCTCCTCGCCGGCCTCCTCTATTTTGGTTTAATTATCTTTTTTTTTTGAGATTTTGGTTCAACATATTTGTGTTACATGCACGTGTCATATATATACCAAAAATCACATCCCCAGGGGCAAAACTTGTCATTTCCCATAAACACTTCAATTTCGTGAATCTGAATCTGTTGTTTTGCCAAACAATGTTTCAGTGGATCCATTGTCAATTTCAGATTCACGGTGGATCTGATTCACGGTGAATCCCTGATCCAGATTTACCTTTTACTGTGGTGAATCCCTACCAAACAAGCCCTATATCAGGCTACACAAAATCTACAAGTTTCAGCTGCTCCTTATAGCCTAGGAAAGAAATAAAAGGTATAAATTATAACTAACTATTTTACTACTAGACATGGCATGTCTTATATTTTTAATAAAAAGTAGGCGAGCGCGAGGGACCAGGGACGCGAGTGCGGGTGTCAGGAGGCGAGGTTGGAGGCCGGGCGGCTTTGGATGCCATGTTGTGGGCATTAGCACGGTGTACGGGCGCCACCGAGGCGTCAGCAAGCTGTCCACACTAACTGAAACTTTCAGTTCAAACTTGATTCAGTCAAGGTGGACAGCGTGACAGCTGATATTTGATGCCCTATATCTTCTAATCCGGCGAGCATGTGCAAAAACATTCTATATGGAAGATGACGAGCTATAGATATAGATCATTAATTCTTAAAATGTTAAGGTCTAATTCAGGATGGTCAGAAAATACGAGGCTCCAAAGTCAGCTAGTCGAAACTGGAAACTGCATTCCAGACTTAGCCAAATTCAGAACCTGAAACAGCCCTAAACCTTCATGTTCTTGACCTCATAGCTCCCAAACCTCAAGACCAAATTGACAAAGTTAGAGAGCTACAAGTGTAGATCATAAGTTTCCACTGAAGCTCGAACTTGTTCTGGTATATTTGAAACTATAGGACTCCAAAGGAGGGTATTTTGAAACTAAAAGCTGGATTCAGACTTAGTAAAAGTTCAGATTTGCTGGACAGCAATGATATCTGACTTGGGGGGCCACTTTGGGGGCTTTTCTGGGCATTATCATGAGATGACATCTAAACAACTTTTATTTCTCATGAAGTTCTCTAAAAACTTTCTAAAGGGTGCACAGCCATTTGCGAAATTTAAAAGACACATTTTAAACAAACAAGCAAGAGAGGTCTAGAGGTCACACAAGTCAAAATTATACCTAGAAGCTTAACTAGGCTTATGGCCAACACGAATATTGATCCAAAATGTAACTTAAATATAGTTAAGATATTTCAGAGGCTAAACGACTCACCTCACTGACCACACATGACCATACCATAAACAAGCATACATCAAACAATTTACACAAGAATATGAGCATAGAGCATGAGATGATGTTTATGTATGAATCAATGGTGTGTTACATGATCATTAAGAAGCATGGGAAGATGATTATAAACAGTAGTACTTAGATAAGCATGGCACCAGCATTCAGCATTAGCAAAAGATCACTCTAATTGCTCAAAGGTATAGGAACAGAGTTGCATCTTTTCTTAGTCCAAGTATAGGCTGGACCGCTGGACCTATAGCTAAGGTCGACAAAGCCACACTGCTTAACATAATTAGAGAAAGTTTCCATAAGTCTACGATCAGGTCTACCAAGATGATTTTTCATGGGCATACATAAGGTCGTTCATATCACCTACAAAGCATAGGCAGGCCACTACTTGTTCCTAGTGAGAGTCCCGGTGGTGAGGATCTCCATAAACACAGATAACACCAAACTTCTTGTTATCTAGGTGGTTATTACACAAAGCAGAGACAGTACTCGGAGTGATCTACTGTAGAGAGGCTGATGTTGTCCTTCGAGAGAAGCCAAAAGCCTCCAGATTGACCCTCAGCAGGCACTACAAAAGGATCAGAAATATTAAACCTTATTGATTAAAGTTGAACGAGTGACTGAAGAAGAACGGGTTTGAGAGATGAAACATATATACCTGACACTTAGTAGGGTAGGCGGGCGAGGTGATTTCATCTTGGAATTGCTAAGGCTCCCGCCCGGGCCCTGGCAATTCCTCATGGCTCCCCCTGGCGCCCTTGAGGCTGGCGCCGGAGCCTTCTCAGTACAGCCAAACTGGTGTCGACGAACATGTTCGTCAGAGAGCCCCCCCCCCCCCCCCCCCCCCCCCCGAATCACTGCTGCCACCAGGATGCGCACCTGGAACTGAGGACGGGACGTGGACGATGCTATGCAGAACACCATCACCCAAATCCATCCCCCGGACAGGAATGTGAGGACTGTGGACTCCTTGATCTTGCGCCAAAAGGTGGTGAGGAGTCCTGCCCTGCTCGCCGGTTCTTGCACTTCCGCTTGCTGCTGGAAGCTGCCGTTGAAACGCTGCCTCATCGAGGCCCAGAGCCTGTCCCTGAGAGCCGAGGTCGCTGTCGCCAAGAGAGCGGAACCCATGATCTGCCGTGGACGCGCTCTGATCTCCTCGTCCGTGGTCTGCACCACCAGCTGAAAGCCGCCCCTCAGGATAGCTGCCGAGAGCTCCCAGGTGAACTGGATCCGGCGGTTGGTCCCAGCCACTGCGCCGAGTGCGAGGTCGGTGGCGCGCTTGCTGAGGCTCCAAGCCAGCTCGTCGGGCGCGGTAGGAGGACTAGGCAGAGTCGGAATCGCCTCCCACCCGCGGTGCAGAAGCGCGGCGACCGTCACGATGATGGACCAGAGTCCCTTCCAGATCCGGGAACCGAATTTGGACGGGGATGTAGGAGGTACTTCCGATGCGCCGGGGAGGATGAGGTGACCTCGGCGGGGACCGAGCTCGGTGCCGGGGCGGGGATCTTGGTCGGAGCCGCTGCGGTGACCGCCCTCGGAGGCGGAGCGGAGGGGGCCTGTAGGCCTGCTGCTGCCTCTCTGGCTCACAAGAGCCAACATAGGAGTGGTGTGGAGACGGCGGAGGTGTGGGGAGGCGGCCAGATCCGTTTCTTCCATGGCGTGGAGAGTGTAGAGGATCGGAGCACCGGTGGGATGGCTGCCGGCGGCAGGAGCAGGAAGAGTGTAGAGGATCGGAGCACCGGTGGGATGGCTGTCGGCGGCAGGAGCAGGAAGATAAATAGCAGGAGGACCGTGTGAGTAGTAGGGGTTCCCATGGCTGGATCAGTAGTGTTGAAACCAGGGCCATGGCTGGCTGGAAGCCGGCTGACATGCCAGCAGTCCCGAGAATGGCTGAGCAGTTGATGTCAACAAGGAGAAGAGGAAGAAGGGGCATGCGCGAAGAGGAAGAAGGTGAGGAGAGGAAGAAGAAGGTGTGGGCAGCCTTTGACGCCCTGCGGGATGAAAAGAGAAGGAGCGCGCGCACGTTCAATTCTGCAGTGGAAAGGAGCGCGCGCGCACGTTCTGCAGTGTGGTATGGAGCGAGTGTGGGTGGAGACGTGTGGAGTGGTGTTTTTGGGATGCAATCGCCTGCGTTTGGAGCGAGGAGCGATGCAATTCAGAGACAGCTAGGAAGAGCTGCCCGCAATGCACGGGCACGAGATAAAAAAAGTTACCAGCTATAGTTAAATTTTTACCTGTATTGCTAGATAAAAAAGGTTACTACTGGTGTGTTTTGGGCTGCGATCGCCTGGGTTTAGAGGGAGGCAAGAGACAGAGGAAGCGCTGCCCGCAAAGGTGTGGCACGGGCACGAGATAAAAAAAAGTTACCACTAGCTATAGTTAAATTTTTACCGTGTATTTGCTATCAAATTAATGTATTTTTTCTTAAAAATGCACCACCATAAATTTAAGATAGGCTTCGCCACTGCATACTTGTTCTTTTTTTATTTATTAGTACATGTTGGGTCCTTTTTATTTGCATGTTGGGTCCAGCCACTACAACTCAAAAGGGAGCGATGCCAGAAATATTTGATTGACCCGGTACAGTTTTGGCTTCACTACACTTCTTAAGACAAGAAGTGGTTTTCAAGCGATGAATGTCAGTCATCAATCCGATCAAGGAAGTCGGAAGTCGGGGATAGAGCTCCATGCTTCGGTGTTATTTCCAATGTACCTTACGGCGTAAAGGCGAGGCACGAAGATGGGGGACTGCCTGGACACCTAGGCGCCCGCCTTGCTCGCTGCAACATCCTAAATGTTAATTATAACTATAACTTGATTAAGTACAAGAATAAAGAGTAATAATTGAGTATCATGCCATAAATGCATCCATAATTCAATAATGTCTTTGATGTGATGTTTTGTTTATACATGAAATGATGGATGCTTTTATGTGTTATTTAAGTTCTTATCATTGTATGTGATCCTGCTAGTAAATAAAACAAACTAAAATTTGTTATGAGATGTTATGTAATGTTTTTTCAAATTCTTTGAGTTAGGTCAACCTTGACATGTTCAACTAAAACAAATTTATTTTCCTAGGTTGATTGTGTTATTTGCTTTGAGGTGTGTGTGACTCAACCCAAAACCCTAAACCCCAAATCTCCGTTGTATCCCCTTCTCCGTATTTCAAAATCTATCGTGAATTTGGGGTTGGTCCAAAAAGTCGCTTTGTGCATCTTGTTGAGATCCACAAGAATGCTATTCAAAGTTTTCAAGTTACTATAAATAATTTCAAATTATTTTGAAAATACTATTTTCCAACAAATGTCACATTTTGATTTTAAAACTATATTTCAAAAACTATTCAAATTTTGGCAAAGTTCTTTATATGAAAAAGGTTGGGCTTGAAAAGTTGAGCATTCCATAGTTTCGAAGATTTTCAAGTTCTATTGAAAAATCAAAAGTAATTTCAAAAGTTCTTTTCTAGGGTTTTGTTTCCCTTTGTTTAAAATTGAATTTCAAACTTCATTTCAAAACAAGTAGGCAGATTTGGGCAAAGTAAATATTGATTCAAATGTTTAGAGTGAGAACCTAGCTTTGAAAATTTTCAATTCAC
>JAENPR010002319.1:0-64167 GCA_018135685.1 Themeda triandra | reverse complement strand
TATGGTGGAGAGGTGAGAGGCATCAAAATGGCTTAACCATGCTTTGTACGGCGTGCTTGACCCGGTCTTAGAGGCCGTAGGATGCACAGGATCCGGCCGTGCGGCAGCACAGTCGTGTGTGCAATTATGGGATGTTCTCGAGTCGTGGAGCTATAGTTAAGGGCCGTTCGGGCTCTCGAGTGATGAGAAATATTGTGGTGGTGAGGCCAGAGGCATCAAAACGCCTTAACCATGGCATACGGTCGTGCTTGACCAAGTGTCGAGAGCTGTAGGACACGCAGGAACCGGCTGTGCGGTAGCATAGTCATGTGTGCAAATATGGCAGTTCTAGAGCTATGGAGCCATGGTTAAGGGCCATTCGGGTTCTCCAGCGGCAACAAACGTTGTGGTGGAGAGGCTAGAGGTGTCAAAATGCCTTAACCATGGTGCATGGGCGTGCTTGATTTGGTGCGAGGAGCCGTAGGACGCGCTGGAACTTGCCGTGCGGCAGCAAAGTCGTGTGTGTAAATATGGCAGTTCTGGAGCCGTGGAGCCGAGGTTAAGGGCCGTTCAGGCTCTTGAGCGACAGCAAACGCTATGGTAGAGAGGCCAGAGGTGTCAAAATGCCTTAACCATGGCGCACAGGCATGCTTGACTCAGTGTCGGGAGCCATAGGACGCGTTGGAACCAACCGTGCGGCAGCATGGTCGTGTGTGCAAATATGGCAGTTTTACAGCCGTGAAGCCGTGGTTAAGGGCCCTTCAGGCTCTCGGGTGATGGAAAACTCTATGGTGGAGAGGTGAGAGGCATCAAAATGGCTTAACCATGGCGTACGGGCGTGCTTGACCTGGTGTCGAGAGCCGTAGGATGCACAGGATCCGGCCGTGCGGCAGCACAGTCGTGTGTGCAATTATGGATGTTGTAGAGTCATGGAGCTGTAGTTAAGGGCCGTTCGGGCTCTTGGGTGATGACAAAAATTGTGGTGATGAGGCCAGAGGCATCAAAACACCTTAACCATGGCATATAGTCATGCTTGACCTAGTGTCAAGAGCTGTAGGACACGCAGGAACTGGATGTGCGGTAGCATAGTCGTGTGTGCAAATATGGCAGTTCTAGAGCTATGGAGCCATGGTTAAGGGCCATTCGGGTTCTCGAGCGGCAACAAACGCTATGGTGGAGAGGCCAGAGGTGTCAAAACACCTTAACCATGGCGCATGGACGTGCTTGACTTGGTGCGAGGAGCCGTAGGACGCGCAGGAACCGGCCGTGTGGCAGCAAAGTCGTGTGTGCAAATATGGCAGTTCTGGAGCTGTGGAGCTGAGGTTAAGGGCCGTTCAGGCTCTCGAGCGATGGCAAACGCTATGGTGGAGAGGCCGGAGGTGTCAAAATGCCTTAACCATGGCGTACGGGCATGGTTGACTCGGTCCGGGAGCCATAGGACGCGTTGGAACCGGCCGTGCGCCGGCATGGTCGTGTGTGCAAATATGGCGGTTTTTACGGTTGTGGAGCCATGGTTAAGGGCCCTTCAGGCTCTCAGGTGATGGAAAACTCTATGGTGGAGAGGTGAGAGGAATCAAAATGGCTTAACCATGCTGTACGGGCGTGCTTGACCCGGCCCAAAGCCGTAGGATGCACGGGATCCGGCCGTGCGGGGCAAAGACGTGTGTGCAATTATGGATGTTCTCGAGTCGTGGAGCTATAGTTAAGGGCCGTTCGGGCTCTCGAGTGATGACAAACATTGTGGTGGTGAGGCCGAGAGGCATCAAAACACCTTAACCATGGCATACGGTCATGCTTGACCTAGTGTCAAGAGCTGTAGGACACGCAGGAACCGGCTGTGCGGTAGCATATTCGTGTGTGCAAATATGGCAGTTCTAGAGCTGTGGAGCCATGGTTAAGGGCCATTCGGGTTCTCGGGTGGCAACAAACACTGTGGTGGAGAGGCCAGAGGTGTCAAAACGCCTTAACCATGGCACATGGGCATGCTTGACTTGGTGCGAGGAGCCGTAGGACGCACAGGAATCGGCCGTGCGGTAGCAAAGTCGTGTATGCAAACATGGCAGTTATGGAGCCGTGGAGCCGAGGTTAAGGGCCATTCAGGCTCTCGAGCGATGGCAAACACTATGGTAGAGAGGCTAGAGGTGTCAAAATGCCTTAACCATGGCGTACGTGCATGCTTGACTCGGTGCGGGAGCCATAGAACGTGTTGGGACCGACCACATGCGGCGGCATGGTCGTGTGTGCAAATATGGCAATTTTGGAGCCGTGGAGCCATGGTTAAGGGCTCTTCAGGCTCTCGGGTGATGGAAAACTCTATGGTGGAGAGGTGAAAGGCATCAAAATGGCTTAACCATGGCATACAGGCGTGCTTGACCCTGTGCCGAGAGCCGTAGGATGCACAGGATCCGGCCGGGCGGCAGACAAGGTTGTGTGTGCAATTATGGATGTTGGAGGTTGTGGAGTCAGTAGTTAAGGGCCGTTCGGGCTCTCGGTGATGACAAACATTGTGGTGGTGAGGCTAGAGGCATCAAAACGCCTTAACCATGGCATACGGTCATGCTTGACCTAGTGTCGAGAGCTGTAGGACACGCACGAACCGACTGTGCGGTAGCATATTCGTGTGTGCAAATATGGCAGTTCTAGAGTTGTGGAGCCATGGTTAAGGGCCATTCGGGTTCTCGGGCAGCAACAAACGCTATGGTGGAGAGGCCAGAGGTGTCAAAATGCCTTAACCAAGGCACATGGGCGTGCTTGACTTGGTGCGAGGAGCCGTAGGACGCGCAGGAACCGGCCGTGCGGTAGCAAAGTCATGTGTGCAAATATGGCAGTTATGGAGCCGTGGAGCCGAGGTGTCAAAATGCCTTAACCATGGCGTACGGGCTTGCTTGACTCAGTGCCGGGAGCCATAGGACGCGTTGGAACCGACCGTGCGGCAGCATGGTCGTGTGTGCAAATATGGCAGTTTTGGAGCCGTGGAGCCATGGTTAAGGGCCCTTCAGGCTCTCGGGTGATGGAAAACTGTATGGTGAAGAGGTGAGAGGCATCAAAATGGCTTAACCATGGGGTATGGGCGTGCTTGACCAGTGCCGAGTGTCGTAGGATGCACGGGATCCGGCCGTGCCGCGAAGACACTCGTGTTTGCAAATATGGAAGTTCCGAGTCGTGGAGGTGTGGTTAAGGGCCGTTCGGGCTCTCGGGTGATGACAAACATTGTGGTGGTGAGGCCGGAGGCATCAAAATGCCTTAACCATGGCATACGGTCGTGCTTGACCTAGTGCCGAGAGTCAGAACACGCGGAGAACCGCGGTGCGGTAGCATAGTCGTGTGTGCAAATATGGTAGTTGTAGAGCCGTGGAGCCATGGTTAAGGGCCATTCGGGTTCTCGGCGGCAACAAATGCTATGGTGGAGAGGCCGGTGGTGTCAAAACACCTTAACCATGGTGCATGGGCGTGCTTGACTTGGTGTGAGGAGTCCGTAGGATGCGCGAGGAACCGGCCGTGCGGCAAGCAAAGTCGTGTGTGCAAATATGGTAGTTACCGAAGCCATGGAGCCGAGGTTAAGGGCTGTTCAGGCTCTTGAGCGACGGCAAACGCTATGGTAGAGAGGCCAGAGGTGTCAAAATGCCTTAACCATGGCGTACGGGCATGCTTGACTCAGTGCCAGGAGCAATAGGACGCGTTGGAACGGACCGTGAGGCAGCATGGTCGTGTGTGCAAATATGGTAGTTTTGGAGCAATGGAGCTGTGGTTAAGGGCCCTTCAGGCTCTCGGGTGATGGAAAACTCTATGGTGGAGAGGTGAGAGGCATCAAAATGGCTTAACCATGGTGTACGAGTGTGCTTGAACCGGTGCCAAGAGCCGTAGGATGCACGGATCCGGCCATGCGGCGGCACGGTCGGTGTGCAATTATGGAAGTTCTAGAGTCATGGAGCTATTGTTAAGGGCCATTTGGGCTCTTGGGTGACGACAAACATTATGGCGGTGAGGCCGGAGGCGTCAAAATGCCTTAGCCATGGCATATGGTCATGCTTGACCTAGTGCCGAGAGCCGTAGGACACGCAAGAACCGGGCGTGCGATAGCATAGTCGTGTGTGCAAATATGGCGCTTCTAGAGCTATGGAGCCAAGGTTAAGGGCCATTCGGGTTCTCGGCGGCAACAAACGCTGTCGGGAGAGCCGAGGTGTCAAAATGCCTTAACCATGACGCATGGGCGTGCTTAACTTGGTGCCGGAGCCGTAGGACGCACGGGAACCGCCGTGCGGCAGCAAAGTCGTGTGTGCAAATATGGCGCCGAGCCGTGGAGCCGAGGTTCGGGGCCATTTAGGCACTCGAGCTATGGCAAACGCTATGGTAGAGAGGCCAAAGGTGTCAAAATGCCTTAACCATGGCGTACGGGCATGCTTGACTCGGTCTTGCCGGAGCCATAGGACGCGTTGGAACCGGCCGGTGCGTGCGGTAGCATTGTCGTGTGTTCAAATGTGGCGGTTTTTGTAATGGAGCCATGGTTAAGGGCCCTTCGGGCTCTCGGGTGATGGAAAAATCTATGGTGGAGAGGTGAGAGGCATCAAAATGGCTTAACCATGGCGTACGAGCGTGCTTGACCCGGTGTCGAGAGCCATAGGATGCACGATCCGGCCGTGCGGCGGACACGGTCGTGTGTGCAATTATGGATGTTCGGAGTCGTGGAGCTGTAGTTAAGGGTCATTCGGGCTCTTGGGTGATGACAAACATTGTGGTGGCGGGCCGGAGGCATCAAAATGCCTTAACCATGGCATACGGCCGTGCTTGACCTAGTGTCGAGAAATGTAGGACACGCAGGAACCAGCTGTGCGGCAGCATAGTTGTGTGTGCAAATATGGCGCTTCTAGAGCCGTGGAGCCATGGTTAAGGGCCATTCGAGTTCTTGAGCAGCAACAAATGCTTTGGTGGAGAGGCTGGAGGTGTCAAAATGCCTTAACCATGGCGCATGGGCATGCTTGACTTGGTGCGAGGAGCCGTAGGACGCGCAGGAACCGGCCGTGCGGCGGAAAGTTGTGTGTGCAAATATGGCAGTTACGGAGCCATGGAGCCGAGGTTAAGGGCCATTCGGGTTCTCGGGTGGCAACAAATGCTATAGTGGAGAGGCCGAGAGGTGTGAAAATGCCTTAACCATGGTGCATGGGCGTGCATGACTTGGTGCAAGGAGCCATAGGACACGCAGAACCGGCCGTGCGGCGGCAAGTCGTGTGTGCAAATATGGTAGTTACGGGGCCGTGGAGCCGAGGTTAAGGGCTGTTCACTATGGTAGAGAGGCTAGAGGTGTCAAAATGCCTTAACCATGGTGTACGGGCATGCTTGACTCGGGCTTGGGAGCCATAGGACGCGTTGGCACCGACCGTGCGAGATGGTCGTGTGTGCAAATATGGTAGTTTTGGAGCCGTGGAGCCGTGGTTAGGGGCCTATCAGGCTCTCAGGTGATGGAAAACTCTATGGTGGAGAGGTGAGAGGCATCAAAATGGCTTAACCATGGGGTACGAGCGTGCTTGAACCGGTGCCAAAAGTCGTAGGATGCACAGGATTCGGCCATGCGGCAGCACAGTCGTGTGTGCAAATATGGAATTTCTGGAGTCATGGAGCTGTTGTTAAGGGCCATTCGGGCTCTCGGGTGACGACAAACATTGTGGTGGTGAGGCCAGAGGCATCAAAATGCCTTCACCATGGCATACGATCATGCTTGACCTAGTGCCGAGAGCTGTAGGACACGCACGAACCGGCTGTGCGGTAGCATAGTCATGTGTGCAAATATGGCAGTTCCAGAGCTATGGAGCCATGGTTAAGGGCCATTCGGGTTCTCTGGCGGCAACAAACGCTATGCTGGGGAGGCCAGAGGTGTCAAAATGCCTTAACCATGGCACATGGGCGTGCTTGACTTGGTGCGAGGAGCCGTAGGACGCGTAGGAACCGGCCGTGCGGGAGCAAAGTCGTGTGTGCAAATATGGCAGTTATGGAGCCGTGGAGCTAAGGTTCGGGGCCATTTAGGCTCTCGAGCTATGGCAAACGCTATGGTAGAGAGGCGAGGTGTCAAAATGCCTTAACCATGGCGTACGGGCATGCTTGTCTCGATCTTGGAGCCATAGGACGCGTTGGAACCGGCCGTGCGGCGGCATGGTCGTGTGTGCAAATATGGCAGTTTTGGAGCCGTGGAGCCGTGGTTAAGGGCCCTTCAGACTCTCGGGTGATGGAAAACTGTATGGTGGAGAGGTGAGAGGCATCAAAATGGCTTAACCATGGGGTATGGGCGTGCTTGACCCGGTGCCGAGTGTCGTAGGATGCACAGGATCCGGCCGTGCGGCAGCACACTCGGGTTTGCAAATATGGAAGTTACGGAGTCGTGGAGGTGTGGTTAAGGGCCGTTCGGGCTCTCGGGTGATGACAAACATTGTGGTGGTGAGGCCGAGGCATCAAAATGCCTTAACCATGGCATACGGTCATGCTTGACCTAGTGCCGAGAGTCAGTAGAACACGCAGAACCGACCGTGCGGTAGCATGGTTGTGTGTGCAAATATGGTAGTTGTAGAGCTGTGGAGCCAAGGTTAAGGGCCATTCGGGTTCTCGGGCGGCAACAAATGCAATGGTGGAGAGGCCAGAGGTGTCAAAATGCCTTAACCATGGCGCATGGGCGTGCTTGACTTGGAGCGAGGAGCTGTAGGACGCGCAGGAACCGGGCGTGTGGCAGCAAAGTCGTGTGTGCAAATATGGTAGTTACGGCCGTGGAGCCGAGGTTAAGGGCATTCGTGCTCTTGAGTGACGGCAAAAGCTATGGTGGAGAGGCTAGAGGTGTCAAAATGCCTTAACCATGGCGTACGGGCATGCTTGACTCAGTGCTGGGAGCGATAGGACGTGTTGGAACCGACCGTGCGGCAGCATGGTCGTGTGTGCAAATATGGAAGTTTTGGAGCCATAGAGCCATGGTTAAGGGCCCTTTAGGCTCTTGGGTGATGGAAAACTCTATGGTGGAGAGGTGAGAGGCATCAAAATGGCTTAACCATGGGGTACGAGCATGCTTGAACCGGCGCCAAGAGCCGTAGGATGCACAGAATCCGGCCATGCGGCAGCATGGTCATGTGTGCAAATATGGAAGTTCTAGAGTCGTGGAGCTGTTGTTAAGGGCCATTTGGGCTCTCGGGTGATGACAAACATTATGGTGGTGAGGCCAGAGGTGTCAAAATGCCTTAACCATGGCATACGGTCATGCTTGACCTAGTGCCGAGAGCGGTAGGACACGCAAGAACCGACTGTGCGGTAGAATAGTCGTGTGTGCAAATATGGCAGTTCTAGAGCTGTGGAGCCATGGTTAAGGGCCATTCGGGTTCTCTGGCGGCAACAAATGCTGTGCTGGAGAGGCTAGAGGTGTCAAAATGCCTTAACAATGGCGCATGGATGTGCTTTACTTGGTGCCAGGAGCCGTAGGACGCGCGGGGAACCGGCCGTGCGCGGCAAAGTCGTGTGTGCAAATATGGCAGTTCTGGAGCCATGGAGCCGAGGTTAAGGGCCATTCAGGCTCTCAAGCGATGGCAAATGCTATGGTAGAGAGGCCGGAGGTGTCAAAATGCCTTAACCATGGCGTACGGGCATGCTTGACTCGGTCTGGGAGCCATAGGACGCGTTGGAACCGGCCGTGCGGCGGCATGGTCGTGTGTGCAAATATGGCGTTTCTGACCATGGAGCCATGGTTAAGGGCCCTTCAGGCTCTCGGGTGATGGAAAACTCTATGGTGGAGAGGTGAGAGGCATCAAAATGGCTTAACCATGGCGTACGGGCATGCTTGACCCAGTGCCGAGAACCGTAGGATGCACATGATCCGGCCGTGCGGTAGCACAGTCGTGTGTGCAATTATGGATGTTCTGGAGTCATGGAGCTATAGTTAAGGGCCGTTCGGGCTCTCGGGTGATGACAAACATTGTCGTGGTGAGGCCGGGGCGTCAAACGCCTTAACCATGGCATACGCAAAAATGGCTGACCTAGTGCCGAGAGGCATGTAGGACACGCAGAACCGGGCAGTGCGGTAGCATAGTCGTGTGTGCAAATATGGCAGTTCTAGAACTGCCGTATTTGCACACACGACTATGCTACCGCACAGCCAGTTCATGCGTGTCCTACAGCTCTCGACACTAGGTCAAGCACGATCGTATGCCATGGTTAAGGCATTTTGACGCCTCTGGCCTCACCACGACAATGTTTGTCATCACCCGAGAGCCCGAACGGCCCTTAACTATAGCTCCACGACTCCAGAAGTTCCATATTCGCACACACGTCTGTGCTGCCGCATGGCCAGATCCTGTGCATCCTACGGTTCTCGGTACCGGTTCAAGCACGCTCGTACCCCATGGTTAAGCCATTTTGATGCCTCTCACCTCTCCACCATAGAGTTTTCCATCACCCGAGAGCCTGAAGGGCCCTTCACCATGGCTCCACGGCTCCAAAACTGCCATATTTGCACACACGACCCTGCTGCCGCACGGTCGGTTCCAACGCGTCCTATGGCTCCAGGCATTGAGTTAAGCATGCCCGTACGCCATGGTTAAGGCGTTTTGACACCTCTGGCCTGTCTACCATAGTGTTCGCCGTCCCGCGAGACCCTAAATAGCCCTTAACCTCGGCTCCACGGCTCCAGAACTGCCATATTTGCACACACGACTTTGCTGCCGCACGGCCGGTTCCTGCGCGTCCTACAGCTCCTCGCACCAAGTCAAGCACGCCCATGCGCCATGGTTAAGGTGTTTTGACACCTCTAGCCTCTCCACCATAGCGTTTCTTGCCGCCTGAGAACTCGAATGGCCCTTAACCATGGCTCCACAACTCTAGAACTGCCATATTTGCACACACGACTATGCTACCGCACAGCCGGTCCCTGCGTGTCCTACAGCTCTCGGCACTAGGTTAAGCACAACCGTATGCCATGGTTAAGCCATTTTGATGCCTCTCACCTGTCCACCATAGAGTTTTCCATCACCTGAGAGCCTGAAGGGCCCTTAACCACGGCTCCATGGCTGTAAAACTGCCATATTTGCACACATGACCATGCTGCCGCACGGTCGGTTCCAACGCGTCCTATGGCTCTCGGCACTGAGTCAAGCATGCCCGTACGCCATGGTTAAGGCATTTTGACACCTCTAGCCTCTCTACCATAGCATTTGCTATCGCTTGAGAGCCTGAACGGCCCTTAACCTTGGCTCCATGGCTCCAGAACTGCCATATTTGCACACACGACTTTGCTGCCGCACGGCCGGTTCCTGCGTGTCCTACAGCTCTCGACACTAGGTCAAGCACGACTGTATGCCATGGTTAAGGCGTTTTGACACCTCTAGCCTCACCACCACAATGTTTGTCATCACCTGAGAGCCCGAACGGCCCTTAACTACAGCTCCACGACTCCAGAACATCCATAATTGCACACACGACTGTGCTGCCGCACGGTCGGATCCTGTGCATCCTACGGCTCTCGGCACCGAGTCAAGCACGCCTGTACGCCATGGTTAAGCCATTTTGTTGTCTCTCACCTCTCCACCATAGAGTTTTCCATCACCCAAGAGCCTGAAGGGCCCTTAACCATGGCTCCACAGCTCCAAAACTGCCATATTTGCACACACGACCATGCTGCCGCACGGTCGGTTCCAACGCGTTCTATGGCTCCCGGCACTGAGTAAAGCATGCCCGTACGCCATGGTTAAGGCATTTTGACACCTCTGGCCTCTCTACCATAGCGTTTGCCATAGCTCGAGAGCCTAAATGGCCCTTAAACTCGACTCCACGGCTCCAGAACTGCCATATTTGCACACACGACTTTGCTGCTGCACGGCTGGTTTCTGCGCGTCCTATGGCTCCTGGAACCAAGTAAAGCACGCCCATGCGCCGTGGTTAAGGCATTTTGACACCACTGGCCTCTCCAGCACAGCATTTGTTGCCGCCCGAGAATTAGAATGGCCCTTAACCATGGCTCCACAGCTCTAGAACTGCCATATTTGCAGACACGACTATGCTACCGCACAGCCGGTTCTTGCGTGTCCAACAGCTCTCGGCACTAGGTCAAGCACGACCATATGCCATGGTTAAGGCATTTCGACGCCTCTGGCCTCACCACCATAATGTTTGTCATCACCTGAGATCCCGAATGGCCCTTAACAACAGCTCCACGACTCCAGAACATCCATAATTGCACACACGACTGTACTACCGCACGGCCGGATCCTGTGCATCCTATGGCTCTCGGCACCGGGTCAAGCACGCCCGTACGCCATGGTTAAGCCATTTTGATGCCTCTCACCTCTCCACCATAGAGTTTTCCATCACCCAAGAGCCTGAAGGGCCCTTAACCATGGCTCCATGGCTGTAAAACTGATATATTTGCACACACGACCATGCTGCCACACGGTCGGTTCGAACGCGTCCTATGGCTCCCGACACTGAGTCAAGCATGCCCGTACGCCATGGTTAAGGCATTTTGACACCTCTATCCTCTCTACCATAGCGTCTGCCATCGCTTGAGAGCCTGAACGGCCCTTAACCTCGGCTCCACGGCTCCAGAACTGCCATATTTGCACACACGACTTTGCTCCCGCATGGCCGGTTCCTGTGCATCCTACGGCTCCTCGCACCAAGTCAAGCACACCCATGCACCATGGTTAAGGCGTTTTGACACCTCTGGCCTCTCCACCACTGCATTTGTTGCCGCCTGAGAACCTGAATGGCCCTTAACCATGGCTCCACAGCTCTAGAACTGCCATATTTGCACACACAACTATGCTACCGCACAGCCGGTTCCTGCGTGTCCTACAGCTCTCGACACTAGGTCAAGCACGACCGTATGCCATGGTTAAGGCGTTTTGATGCCTCTGGCCTCACCACCACAATGTTTGTCATCACCCGAGAGCCCGAACGGCCCTTAACTACAGCTCCACGACTCCAGAACATGCATAAACGACTGTACTGCCGCACGGTCAGATCCAGTGCATCCTACGGCTCTTGGCACCGGGTCAAGTATGCCTGTACGCCATTGTTAAGCCATTTTGATGTCTCTCACCTCTCCACCATAGAGTTTTCTATCACTCGAGAGCCTGAAGGGCTCTTAACCATGGCTCCACAGCTCCAAAACTGCCATATTTGCACACACGACCATGCTGCCGCACAGTCGGTTCCAACGCGTTCTGTGGCTCCCGGCACTGAGTCAAGCATGCCCATACGCCATGGTTAAGGCATTTTGACACCTCTGGCCTATCTACCATAGCGTTTGTCATAGCTCGAGAGCCTGAACGGCCCTTAACCTCAGTTTTATGGCTCCAGAACTGCCATATTTGAACACACGACTTTGCTGCCGCACGGCTGGTTCCTACGCGTCCTGCGGCTCCTCGCACCAAGTCAAGCACGCCCATGTGCCATGGTTAAGGCATTTTGACACCTCTGGCCTCTCCACCACGCGTTTGTTGCCGCCCAAGAACCCGAATGGCCCTTAACCATGGCTCAAAAGCTCTAGAACCGCTATATTTGCACACACGAATATGCTACCGCACGGTCGGTTCGTGCGTGTCCTACCTCTCGACACTAGGTCAAGCATGACCGTATGCCATGGTTAAGGCGTTTTGATGCCTCTCGGCTCCACGACTCCAAAGTTACGTATTTTCACACACGACCGTGCCGCCGCATGGCCGATCCTCGTACATCCTACGGTTCTCGGTTTCAAGCATGCTCGTACCCCATGGTTAAGCCATTTTGATGCCTCTCACCTCTCCACCATAGAGTTTTCCATCACCCGAGAGCCCGAAGGGCCCTTAACCATGGCTCCACTGCTCCAAAACCGCCATATTTGCACACACGACCTCGTCGCCGCACGGCCGGTTCCAACGCGTCCTATGGCTCCCGACCGAGTCAAGCATGCACCCGTACGCCATGGTTAAGGCATTTTGACACCTCTAGCCTCTCCACCATAGCGTTTGTTGCCGCCTGAGACCCCGAATGGCCCTTAACCATGGCTCCATAGCTCTAGAACTGCCATATTTGCACACACGACTATGCTACCGCACCGCCGGTTCCAGCATGTCCTATGGCTCTCGTCACTAGGTCAAGCACGACCGTATGCCATGATTAAGGCATTTTGATGCCTCTAGCCTCACCACCACAATGTTTGTCATCATCCGAGAGCCCGAACGGACCTTAACCACACCTCCACGACTCCAGAACTTCCATATTTGCACACACGATTGTGCTGCCGCACGGCCGGATCCTGTGCATCCTACGACGCTGGGCACTGGGTCAAGCACGCCCATACCCCATGGTTAAGCCATTTTGATGCCTCTCACCTCTCCACCATAGAGTTTTCCATCACCCGAGAGCCTGAAGGGCCCTTAACCATGGCTCCATGGCTCCAAAACTGCCATATTTGCACACACGACCATGCTGCCGCACGGTCGGTTCCAACGCGTTCTATGGCTCCCGGCACTGAGTCAAGCATGCTTGTACACCATGGATAAGGCATTTTGACACCTCTGGCCTCTCTACCATAGCGTTTGCCATCGCTTGAGAGCATCAACGGCCCTTAACCTCGGCTCCACGGCTCTAGAACTGCCATATTTGCACACACGACTTTGCTGCCGCACGGCCGGTTCCTACGCGTCCTGCGGCTCCACGCACCAAGTCAAGCACGCCCATGTGCCATGGTTAAGACATTTTGACACCTCTGGCCTCTCCACCACAGCGTTTGTTGCCGCCCGAGAACCCGAATGGCCCTTAACCATGGCTCAAAAGCTCTAGAACTGCCATATTTGCACACACGAATATGCTACCGCACAGCCGGTTCATGCGTGTCCTACAGCTCTCGACACTAGGCCAAGCATGACCGTATGCCATGGTTAAGGCATTTTGATGCCTCTCAGCTCCACGACTCCAGAACATCCATAATTGCACACACGACTGTGCTGCCGCACGGCCGGATCCTGTGCATCCTACGGCTCTCGGTACCGGGTCAAGCACGCCTGTACGCCATGGTTAAGCCATTTTGATGCCTCTTACCTCTCCACCATAGAGTTTTCCATCACCCGAGAGCCTGAAGGGCCCTTAACCATGGCTCCACGGCTCGAAAACTGCCATATTTGCACACACGACCATGCTGCCGCACAGTCGGTTCCAACGCGTTCTATGGCTCCCAGCACTGAGTCAAGCATGCCTGTACGCCATGGTTATGGCATTTTGACACCTCTGGCCTCTCTACCATAGCGTTTGCCATTGCTCGAGAGCATGAACGGCCCTTAACCTCGGCTCCATGTCTCCAGAACTGCCATATTTGCACACACGACTTTGCTACCGCACGGCCGGTTCCTGCGCGTCCTACGGCTCCTCGCACCAAGTCAAGCATGCCCATGCGCCATGGTTAAGGCATTTTGACACCTCTGGTCTCTCCACCACTACATTTGTTGCCGCCCGAGAACCTGAATGGCCCTTAACCATGGCTCCACAGCTCTAAAACTTCCATATTTGCACACACGACTATGCTACCGCACAGCCGGTTCCTGCGTGTCCTACAGCTCTCGGCACTAGGTCAATGAAAGCTCCGGTTTGGTTTTGGTAATTAATGACACTCAACGTTGCTAATGCTTTGCTCTCAGTGTGGTTAGACACATAGCAACGTGACGGTGGATGATGGAGCATGGTGATCACGGTGATGAACATGAAGGATGTAAAGTGATCGAGCTCCGACGGAGGCCCATGTAGATCAAGGCGAAGTTATACTTGATAGGGCTTTCCGGTTTAGTGGTCGAGACACTTAGCGAGTGTGACCACATTTAGGATCGATAACCGACTATCAAGAGGGGTTTCCTCGGTTCATTCGCGGTCCTAAGTGCCTCTAGTTGTGACTTTGCATGATGCATGAGAGGCTAACTAGAGAGCTAACACTTGTCGACGTGATCTTGAGAAGATACGCTAACTCCGGTGCTTGAGAAGTGATCTACTCTATGGAGTTAGCACCTTGGACAAGTGTGTTGACGCAAAATGTGACCACCCTGCGTCTCACACACAGCAAGCCGGAAAGCCTAGCTTCAATCGGGTGCCCTAGGCGTCGAATCCGGTGGCGTGCCGATTTGACCTGAAAATCGACAAGGGATAAAACAAGAAGATCATAACTGGGAACGTCTTTGGGTGAGACCAGACAGTTCCATCTTTACGGCCCCGAAGCCACTTACGACGACACATAGCTATGGAAGCTATCTCGCCAACAGATGCGCTTCATTCGGCTAAAGTAACATAACCGATGTAAACAACAAACTAGCCGAATACAAGTAAATGAAGACATGTTTGAACAAGATTAAATCATTAAAGCATATCAAACTACATCTCATGTTTAAAGCATCATCAAGCACTAAAAATTAAGAATAAGTAACTTATAAATATAAATCGACTAAACAACACATGCATAGGCTACTCCAACTAGTCTCGCCGCACGTCTAGCCTTCATAAACCCGTCGAGCATAAACTCAAGCAAGCTAATCCACCGCATGATACCACTCACTATGAATTTACACCACTCCTTGCTACTAGATCAATCCACCGCATGATACAATCTAGCAATAAAGAGCTAAAAGCACATAATTATCTAACAGATCTATAGATACTTGCTACATGTATAAGCATAACCGTATCGGCAAGATTGCCGAATCGGGGTCCATGAAGAAGGAACAAACAAGTAACATATAGAGGAGCCTATCGATTAAACCGATCTCTAGTCCACCGGATGACTAGTTCTAGAGTAACCCAAAGACTCGCATCTCGCCGCACGGTACCCGGTCCCGTCAAGGCTTATCTACACATAACGTGAATGAACCCACAACACGTGACAATCTAGATCGATCTAATTCGGCTATATGAGCTTGATCTATTCGATATTGGTAAGCATGAAAGAAAAAGATCAACAAGCCGAAAGAGTATCAATCTAGATTGGGCAAAAAAAGTGTTGCAAATAATTAAACATTAAACAAAGCAAGCAACACGTGATAACTTAATGAATCTATTAGATCATGCCAAATCTAAAAGAGCCGATAACTATCTTTACTCATGTCTTAATCCGCCGCACGATACAAGGCACAAGCAAAAACTTCCCATCATTAAGCTTAAATCCGCCGCACGATACTAAGCAAAACGGATGAGACTACTTGCATCACATCTAAATCCGCCGCACGATACTAAACATGATAGCAAGGTTGCCGGACTTACGGAGGTCGACGGATCGATTGGCCCTCTCGAAGAACTCGACGACACGACTAAAGGACTCGAAGGGTGGCGCGTAGCCGGTTGTATTGATTTGGTTGTGAACCCCTATTACAATGGTCGAGGGTTTATATTTATACCCTGGACAAAACATGAGTCCTAATCACTTACGAACTATCTAACCAAAATTGGAAAGACAAAGACACGCTAACTCTATCCATAATCGGAGTCCTTGATCATCACGACTCTTTCCCTTTTCGATCGCTTCCTTTTTCCTTTCTCCGCCTTCAAATAAAGCAGATTGCCGACCGCTTGGCCATTTGCCGAACACATGGAAATTAGCCGACCGCATATGCACTTGCCGAATTCCTCTCTCTCGCCGTCTCGCGGGTCCACCCGTCATATTCCCGACCAAATTCTCGTGTTAACACATGCCCCCTCAATTTCGAGATAAAAGGATTTTATTTCGAAATTGACTGTCGCCGCCTTTCATCTAGGTCAAGACCGCCAACACCCGCAGCCGCCATTTGAGATTTGCGCCGCCGTTGACTTCAATGGCGACAGAGACTTCAACCACTCCATCATGGCGACAGAACTCAAGAGGAGTTTCTAGAGGTAACCCTACTTGCTTTACCCATTCGGCAATTCTTTCGAATCAATTTCCGTATGCACCTTTTGATCCATTTGCTTCAATTTCTTCTTAAAGGAAATGAAGAATGAGATCTTGATCTCCAATCTTGCGTGTCCTCGATCATTTTTTCTTGGTCCGCGGGAGACCCCAATCCAAGGGAATTTATTGAAAAGGAAACCCCGAGGATCCCCTTTAAGTCTAGGATTTCTCCCCCAAACAAACATGGCCGAATACTTTCAAAACATGGCCCCTTCCTTCAATCACAGGATGGCGTGATTGGTACCGTAGGATGCAGTCCAGAGCAAGATTTTTGGGAATCCCAAGATATTCAGCATTGTCCGGAGCTTTCTTTAGCCGAAATGCCTAGGAACGACTCCTCCCGATAGCCGCTTCCCACTTCCGGTCCGACGCCATCAATGCGTTCATCTTCGGTCATGGCCCAATGTCGATCACTCTCTCGTACATTTTTATGATGACTCGGTTTAAACATTACCAAGCCAACATACCCATTCAAATACAAAAGCACCACTCACGTAAGGCGTCAAATCGGGAGGAGGCCGGGCCAAGTATGTCCAGGCTTATGCTTCAACCGGCCCCGTGTCCGATAAAGAGTATAGGGCATTCATGAACATGTGGTTATGCATTCATTTTCTCGTGGCAAGTCCAATGAGCCCACTCGAATCACATAGTGATGGTCAAGAATTGGCTACAGTGCAAGCCGATTCCTTTAGGCAAATATCTCGGCTGGAGCTTTCTACCACATGATGCACCAGACATCGTCCCGATGAGGAATCGTGGCGAAATCTCCCGTGTCAATGGACCATGGTGGCTTCTCCGGATGTGGTTGCAACTATACATGCATCGATTGTCTCTAGATCTCCACAATCTCGAACTTTCCTTCAATCAATTATGTCAAGGTGAAAACCCCAGATACAAATCTTGTCGACATATGGAGAGAGGCTGCATCTTCAATCATTATTGACTTAGACCCGGGTCATCTTTTCAAGATCTTCTACAAGGGATTCAACCACATGATCTCGGTTTCCCTACGGGGAGAATGAAAATTTAACTCTCCCTTGCGATTCGCCTATGAGTTGGGCTGCATAGATGATGATTCCAGGGACATTTTCAATGCTTTCATCAAGCCCCGTGCTCGCCAAAGCAGAATTTCATCATGGTCGGTTGATAAGCTCAACTTATGAATTTTATAATCCAAACATGGTTGCCGCATGCTTTGGACTTGGTCACCGCCCCCAAGGCCATATTTCTCGAGCATCATCGGACCCGGAGACACCGCTGAATATAACCGAGGCCAACAAAGTCTTCAATCTTGGATGCAAGCTTCCAACATATGAGCCCAATCCTCCGGTGATAATTGAAGCTACTCATTCTTCCTTCAACCTCTCGGTGGCAAGAATGGCATTCTCATATCTTCGTAGCACAAGTTCACCCTTTATGCCAAGTCTTGATGCCTTCATTTTCTTCCCGATGATGAGGTACACACTCACAAACCACCTTTTACTTCATATCTCTCGTTCGCGTTTCTAAAACATCTCCTTTGAACAGACATTGCTCCTCCAAGTCCTCCGTGAGGTTCAATATTGGCAACCCGGCCCCGTTGCGCTTTGGGGCATGATGCTCCAAGTCCGACAAAGTGTTCAACAAGATACCCGCCGACGATACAAGGTGCTCCCGAAAGATCTCAAAAGAAAAACTTCTTCCTCCCCTATCAAGGACACCGCAATTCCCAAGAAAACAAGATCTAAGAAAGCTAAACCACTCCCTCGGGTATGAATGTTTTTGATCTTTTATTTTCCATCTCGCAAGTGTGTTTTGCACTTATCACTTTCTTTCAACATGTGCGTGCCAACCCTCAAAGTCCCGATAGGGTAGTGATCTTGGACAACTCTCCCGGAGCCTCCATTGGTCAAGCAAACAATGAGCTCACCAATGATCTTGATATGCATCAGGCAGACGATCAAGTAGGTGAACAAGGAGATATAGCAGAAGAAATTCCCTCTCATCGTGTTGATGAACAAACAAGTGATCGGGAGAAGTAACAGAGAAAATCTCTCTCACCAGACATGCTTTAACTCCTTCGGCAATCCAAGATGCATCAACAAGCCATGACACCGTTATCTCCGAAGGCAAAGAATCGCACTAGTCACTCGAGTCTTGATGCTACCCAGATGCCATTGATCGTGCTTTTGCCGAGGAGGTATTATTTTACTCCACTTGATTATTTTTACTTCCAACCGAGTCATTCGGTTAAATTACCTTCCTTGTTCATCAACAGACACTTTGCCACCCTCAAGCCGCCTTTTCCCTTATCGGGCCAAGAGTATGCCGGGGACAAAGACGATGAAGTTTCTTCCAACCAAAGAATTGTCATCGAGAGTCAAGCCAAGCTAAAGGATATAATCTCATTTCTGAAAAAGGATATTGTTGCTTTGGCCCAAGACTCGACAAAATAAGGGAAATAGCAGAGCTTATTGATCAAGAGCTTCCTTCCAATCTCAAGGCCGCCATAGACGCTTTATCACACCTTGATGATCATTTTGCCGCTATCAAGAGAGCACACAAGAATATGTCCACCAAAGTTGATCTCGGAGAAAAGAAAAATGGCCAAGGAACAAGAAAGCCAAGGAGCTCTATTCTAGCATCAAGTCAACCGAGCATCTCTTGAGCACCTTAGAACCGTAGCCGCAGGTCATGAGAGAAGAAAAAGCCAAACTTGAAGCTCAATTGGCTCAACCGAATGCCAATATTCAGTCTCATGAAACTAAGCTCGCAAATCTGCCATCTCTTGATTCGGCTAAATCCAAAATACAATCGGTCATTAAGGAGACGCGGCAAATCAAAAGCAAACCGTCCAATATACAAGATTCTCAAGAAGAGGACCAAAAAGCTCTTGATGAGGCCAACCGAATCAAGATTGATGCTCTTGCCGTTATCAATTCTTTCTTAAATGTATAGATGCTTGGCTTGTACTTGAAGATGTAGACTCTTAGGCTTGGCCTTGTCATACTTGAAAACAATTTCTTTTCTCTTGAAAAGTAGATAATCTTTATCTTTTTCTCTCGTTCGTTACCATTCGGCTCTTCCAATTACAACCGTACTCATAGACGCGTATATCGCCCGAACGTAACTATTGCCGCTTCAAGCGTTCACTTTAGCCGAATAACTTTCATCGCCTATTTAGCCGACCGAGCGTATGGTAACCGAATCGCGCAGTAATGGGCTCGGCCCAACTCAACATCGGCCCATAAACGTGGAAACCCTACTCGTCGCTTGGCTTTCCCACAGCCTCCACGGCTCCCACGTTCATAAATAGGACCCGCCGGCTCCCACCATCATCACATCAAACACAAGCAGTTGCTATCTTCTTCAATCTCTTCCACTTCCTCCTTGCCTTCAAGCCCAAAAACCCCCACCATCACCAATGGCGAGCGGCGGAGATCGTAATAAGCGTCCCCGCCCAGACGAGGCGGAGGGTAGCAAGAACCGGCGCCGGCGGTGAGATCTCCAATCCCTTGAGTTGTGCTATTCGATAGTCTTTACCCGATCCGAACCTCTCGCCCCTTTGCGGTTGCTTATCTTCTTGATCCGTTTCAGGGCTATCAGGAACACCGGCGACTACATCGCCAATGTCCGGAGGCGGGTCGCCCGGCCGGCACCCACGCTCCCTCTTCCGCTTCCGCTCCCCGCTCCCGTGGTGGACGCGGCGGAGGGAAGCAGCCGTGGTGGTCGCCGTCTGCAAAGAAGAAACGATCTCCCCATCTTGTCTCGTGTTTTTTCTAAATTAGCCGATCTTGACGGTACCTCGTTTGTAGGACGGCGAGGATCAGCACCGGCCAATGGCGCTTCCTGCGCCGGCTGCGGCGTTCGACGCCTCGCCTTCGCGGGCTCCGCTCCGGCCCCGGCTCCGCTCCCTTCTCCGGCACCGCTTCGCCGGCTTCATCGGGTCGGCCAGTGCGTTCCTATATGGGAGAGGAACGACGAGGAGATCCCGCCGTACGCCCGTTACGACGCCGCCGCGATCGCCGCGAGCGGGATGAGGCGATGGAGCTTCTTGGTGAAGAAACCAAGAAGTTCGGGATCGCTCACCGGAGTTGGAGGACAACCGCCGGCATGAGCGAGGCCATCACCGCATTCACTTTTCGCCAATTGCCTTCAACCCATGTTCCTTCCGATTCATCTCGCTCATTGATTAATCTTATTTTTTTTTTTTTTTTTTGCGAGACCTCACCGCGGAGCCGGACCGCTTGAAGGTGGCGGCGATGGCGGCGGCCAACCACGTGAACGCCCAAGGGGCGACGCCGGTGGAGCGCCTCGAGGCGGTGCCCGGTCGGTCGACCGTGGTTGCCCTTCATGGCGTGCGCCTCGGCACCTCCCTCGGCCTCGGCGGGGATGTCGTCCCGGACCGGGACGACTACGCTCCGATGCCGACCGGCTTCCGCGGCGGGCTCCCTCACGAAGTCGACGACATCGAGGGCCTCCCGGCGGGTTACGACGCCCACGCCGACGCCATGGCCAACGCCACCAACCCCGAGTCTGTCCTCAACAAGCTCTTCAACGAAGAAGAGGAGTAGCTTGTACTAGGATTGGCGCGGGTTGTAAATAAAATTTTAATGAAGAATGTTGGTCCTCTTCTTGTTCTTGCTTGTCCGTGATGACATTCGTCCTGTTGTATTTGCTTCTTTGCAAATTTTCCCTTAGCTAGAACTCGATCGCAACGCTCTTCCCAAACGAAAACTCCCGAATCGCATGACATCATTTTAGCCGATTAGATCTCGGTCCCGTTCCATGACTTGACGGTTTGTAGCGTAGTACTTCAATTCCCTTTATCTTCTCCCGATAAACCTATCACCGAGAGATAAGATCAAACTGTTCACTTATACTTTTAAAATCGACTAAAGGCGATACAACCGTATCGGCTATTTTTGTTCTGAAGACGATACACACGATATCGGCTATCTTTCCACTAGAGGCGATAATATTATCGGTTACTTCTTTCCAACTTCTTTCCTTCGCTCTGAAGGCGATTTTATTCAATCGGCTATACCACGCTTATGTCATAATCACAATTAAGATCCAACTTCGATACTTGGATAAAACTTCTTAAGGTATCTGCCATTGATGGCTCTAGTAAGTTCTTCTCCAAACAGCGTTTTTAATATATACGCATTGCCAGGTGCACAACTGACAACCCGAAAAGGTCCTTCCCAATTCGGAGACCACTTGCCGAATATTCTGTCTTTGGTACCAATTGGCAATATTGTTTTCCAAACCAATTCTCCTTCTGCAAATTGCTTAATTTTAACTCTCTTGTTGTAGTACTTAGCAACACGTATTTTATTCTTCTCAATATTCTCCAAGGCCTTAAGACGAATCAAATGCAAATCTTCTAACTCATCCATCATCGATCCTTATAATCTTTTTTCTCGTCAGTCCTTTTGTAACTCAACTCTCCTTGATCCCGATTGCAACTCCCAAGGCATCACAAAGATTATGTCCATAAACCAACTCATATGGAGATGCTTGTGTGGACCCATGGCAAGCCATTCGGTAAGCCCACAATGCTTCATTAAGGACCAAGTGCCATCTCCTTGGCTTCTCATCGATTTTCTTCGAATAATCTTGATCATGATCTTATTTGACGCCTCGCTTGGCCATTGGCTTGTGCATAATAAGGAGAAGAATTATACAAATTTTTTATCCCCATGTTTTCGGCAAAATCACAAAACTCAAGAAGTGAACCGAGTCCCCGATCGTTGTTGTAATGGTCTCAGGAATCCCAAACCTATGAATTATATGTTCCTTGACAAACCGATCATATTTTCGATGTGACCTTTTTCAAAGGGATAGCTTCAACCCACTTGGTGAAATAATCAAGTTGCTAGCAACACAAACTTGTGTCCTTTGCTAGATGGAGGATTGATCTCCAATTAAATCTATACCCCATCCTCCGAACGGCCAAGGTTTAATTATCGGATTCGTAACGAGATGTGTGCTCTCCAACATTACCAAATATCCGACAATCTCGACACCCTTTGTAATATTCAAAGCAATCCTCCAACATAGTCGGCCAAAAGTACCCCGTCCTCCTTATTATCCATTTCATTCGGTAAGCCGACGATGTGCACCACAAGCTCCTTCATGGACTTCAAACATAATCTTCTTAGCTTCTTCTTGGCTCAAGCATTTGAGCAACACTCCATCTATAGACTTGTGGTACAACCGATCATCAAGAAGCACAAATTTAAATGCCTTATACCCGAGCCTCCGGAAACTCTTTGAGATGGATCTTTCGGATAGTTGATAATGTCACTTCTCCAGTCATTACTTATCCGATCGAATTGAAAACATCTTCTTCTCACGTATAGACTTCATGATTTTCCCGATATCCGTAGCGCAGCTTGAGCTAATTTATTTGCTTCTCCATTGTGCTCTCTCGGGTATATGATGCAAAGTAACTACAAAAACTTTTCGAAGTTCCCTACATTGTTCATGGTACCCTTGCAAGACATCATTTTTGCATTCATATTGTCCTGTCAACCGATTGATTACCAATTCGAATCACCAAATACCTCAACAAAGAATGACCTTCGCTTCTACCAACGGCCCAAGCCCTCTAAGCAAAGCCTCATACTCGCTTGGTTGTTAGTGACAGGATATTCAATTGAAAAAGCAAACTCAAATATCTTTCCACGTGGGGATATCAAAAGAATACCAAGACCACCACCTTTGTCACATGATGATCCATCAAAAAATAATGCCCATGGGGCAATGTTAATCATATCAACGAGATAAATCACGATGTTGAGTAATAAAATCGGCAATTGCCTGTCCTTTCACCGCTTTTGCCGACTCATATTTTAAATTAAACTCGACAAGTGCTAATACCCATTTGCCGATTCTCCCACTTAAAATCGGCATTGACAACATGTGTTTAATTACATCAAAACTAGATATAACCACACATTCGGCATTTAACAAATAGTGCCGAAATTTGGTGCATGAATAATAAACACACAAACGAGCTTTTCTATAGCCGAATACCTTGTTTCGGGATCTAACAGTTTTCGGCTAAGGTAAGCTATTACTCTCTCTTTCCATCAAACTCTTGCATAAGGGCCGATCCTATTGTTAGGCTATCGGCCGCCACATACAGACTTGAAAGGCTTCTCAAGTTGTGGAGGTACCAACATCGGCGGTGCCTTCATATATTGCTTGATTTCATCAAAAGCCTTTTGCCGTATGTCACCCCTGCATAAATTTCGATCTTTCTTGAGCTTCAACAATGGAGAGAAAGGCAACACTCTTTCGATAAATTGGATATGAATCTTCTCACGAAATTGACCTTACCCAAAGAATGATTGCAATTCCGTAAGGTTAGTTGGGGGCACAACTTTGTCTATTGCTTCCATGCTCTTTTTCCAACTTCTATCCCTCCTTTGTGGATCAAGAACCCTAAAAACTCACCAAATTCGAGACTCCAAAAGCACACTTGTTTGGATTCATCTTTAAGCCATGTCTCCTTGTGCACTCCAAAGTCTTTCTTAAATCGGCTAAATGTCCTTCATGGTCTCCTCGGATTTGACTACTACATCATCAATATAAATTTCTACAATCTTGCCGATTAACTCATGAAAGATATAGTTCATGGCTCTCGATAAGTTGCACCAAGATTCTTCAATCCAAATGTCATCACTATCCACTCAAACAATCCAATGTGACCAGACATCGAATGCGCCTTTGCAATATCTTCAACTCGCCATGAAAATCGATTGTAGCCGCATTGCCATCCATAAAACGATAACTTCATAACCTCGTCGCCGGTGCATCCACTAATAAATCGGCAACTCGGCATTGGGTATCCATCCATTGGAGTAGCTTTGTTGAGATCTCTCGAAATCTATGCATACCCTCATCTTTCCATTCTTCTTGTAGACAGTACTATATTTGAAATCCATTCTCGCATACCGCATGGCCGAATAAAGTTTGCTTCAATTAATCTCTCAATCTCTTTCTTTACATCGGCCAATACCTCCTCTTTATAGATTTTTCGTGGAGGTTGTTTGAAAGGACGAAATCCAGGTTTTATAGGCAGCTTATGCTCAACAATTGATCGATCCAACCCAGGCATCTCTGTGTAATCCCAAGCAAAACAATCTTTGAACTCATTCAGCAACTCTATTAACTTCAATTTATATTCTGGGTCTAAATTTGCACTTTGATATACATCGGCCTTGACTTTGTGCTATCACCAACATTGATTTCTTCTAATTTGTCGGCCGACATGAAACCACGACCCGCTTTGCCTTTGTTGCCATCGATTGGATTGCCCATTAAAAGTTACTGTCGAGCCGACGCTTGGATCGGCCGTTGATCCCTGTCGAACACATTGACAGGACCTTCTTTCCATACCTTACCCGAAAGGCAATCTAGTCCATCATACTCCCAATAAGCGGGCTCGAAGTGGCAACACTCACCGAATCATCACTGAACAACTTCTACATCATCTCCTACCCACCAATAAGGATTTGATGCATAGTTGAGGGTATACAAAGAATTAGCATGGATCCAATCCCTTCCCGGAAGCATGCTATATGCCCCCTTGCCATCAATGACAAAGAAGGTAGTGATCAAGGTCTTGGATCCAATCATCGGCTCCACATGTACTGCTCTCCACGAGTATCGAAGCATTGCCAGCAAAATCTCTAAGGATCATGTCATCATATGCAAATCTTCATTTGTCATACCAAGTTTCCTGAAAGTAGCATAGGGCATAATATTGATAGCAGCCCCTCCATCAACAAGCATCTTAGTTAAAGGCTTGCCATTGACATATCCCTTCAAGTACAATGGTTTCAGATGACGATTTTTAACTGGCTTATCAAAGATTGCTTGCCGAGTCAACACAAGTTGAGCCATCGTCTCGGCATTCGGCCTCATCAAAATCTGAATATACCTCATCTTGCACTTCTTGGTCTTCAGGAGCTTTAAACTCTAATGGAATGAAGAACACCATGTTAGTATTAGCCGATGGGCCCCGTCTACCATCCTTTTTTCTTAGGACGCCATACCGGCTTCTTTTCGGCTATTTCCTCGCTTCATCTCTTGATTTCTCAAACGCTCGAACTCTTCTCTTCCGGCTTTCCGCACCAGAGGGCACCATTGACCTTTTTGCCATCTCGTAGGAGCTCTCTTCCGTAGTATGGACACTACTGTGAGCCCATGTTTGGTCTGCAAATCTTTTCCTCTGATATCCATCAAAACTGTTTATTTTTAGGCGCCGATCGTTCTCTGGAACTTTCATCCCAAGTCTATCATGAACGGGACGGCGGTTGACTCGAGATTGCCCGTACTACGAATATTGATCACCGCATTCGTGGCAATTGTTTCCGGTGCAATTTCAAGCCTTCATTCCAACAAGTGTCCGAAGAAGGAACAATTCCAATGAGATTGCTCTTGCTCTCTCCCCGTATTCTTCTTGTTCCCTTTGGCGCACTTCGCTTCATATCTCCGACGTTCTCGCCATGAACTCCGCGCTCCTCCTCAATGTACTGCTGTTCCTCATCATACTCCATCTTCTTTTCCCATTGCCACTTATTCAATAAGTGTCGTGCCGTAACCCCGCGCTTCGGATCGCGTGTATTCGGCAATTTCCTTAGCCGCATCCGAAGTTTGACCCTTCTCTCGTTCGGCTATTCTTGAACCGCGCTTGTTGCACTTCCTCCTTGGTAACTTGCCGATTAGGGTCAATAACCAATCTCTTTGGCTCTTTCGATGTCGAACCTTCATCTTTCCCTTTTCCTTGGACTCACCGGTATCAACCATGCCTATGGAGAAAGAGACCATGTTCTGATGGAACGGGTTCTTGTCTACTTTCATCTTGCCATCAAATCTTAAGTGTCCATCTTGAATAGCCTTCTGAATTTTTACTCAACACTCGGCAATCATTGATATGATGAGAGTTTGTATCATGAAATCCACAAGCATTTCTTATCCTTTACTCCTTCAAATGGCGCAAAGATAGGATGTCCTTCTCGGCAAACTTAACGCGTCCTTCTTGGACCGATACAAAAAGAGCTTATCTCGCTTCGACATCAAAATCATAAGATCCCTTCGCTCCTTCACCCATCGATGACCGACCAAAGTAGGCTCTTTTGTCCAGTCAACTCGCAGCGGCCTACTTCATCTTCATCTTCATATTAAGATGCTTCCTCCGAAATCCTCGATACATATCAACAGTTGCACCTTGTTCCGAAAACGAGCATCTCTTCCGAACCCTTGGGCTTGATTGCTCATTGTCGTCGCCTTTTGTGCAAGCTGTCCAAGATCTTCAAACTCCATGCCGAATAGCTTGTCTCTAATATGTGGCAAAGATGCCCGCAATGACCAATTGTGCAAGCCGATCATCGGAATAGTCGAGAATAGCACATGTTCTTTGCTTCTCCGAATCTGCGGAGATACTCCATTGGTGTCTCGCAGTTTTCATCCTCATAGACCACAGATCAACCATCTTCTTCTCATTGGTTCCCGTATAAAAGTATGAATGGAACTTTTGCTCCAATTCTGCCCATGTACCAATGGAATTGGCCGGCTGCGATGCAAACCATGTGAAAGCCGGCCCCGTCAGAGACATAGGAAAATATCCGATCCTCCAAGCTTCATCACAGCAGCTTCTCCAAGTTGCATCGATATCTACCGACATGCTCAATGGTACGGTATCATCCCGACCGAGAGAATTTGGTCAAATCCGTTGGTGGTTTAACTCTTGGTGGAAGAGCTACCCTATTGTACCATTCGGGAAAGGAGATTTGTATGCATATGTCCGATGCTTTGGTTTCGTGCCGAATTGATTCTCGCATCATATCGCCCATTCCCGCTTTAGGAGCTCATCATTTGCATCTTTTGCTCCCTGTCTCCTAGAAGGCACTCCGATGCACTCCTATATCCCGGATTCGGCAAAGCATCCAGAGCACTGTAATCGTGAATTCACTATACCCATCTCCATAGACACTCTTCGCAACTGCTTGCTACCGCAGAAATCTTATAAGCAGATGCGTGTATATCTCGTTGTCGCACCAAAAGCTACCCGACCATGAGTTTGCCGCTCGGTCACAGGAGGCTTCTCTTTTCCATCATGAATAGCTCCATCTTTGCTTGTACCGATTATCTCTTCTCCTCCAGCTTGACTTCCCCGAAGATTGCCGAGTGTTGAAGTACACCGGCCCAAAGAAGCTCTCCAAATCTTGCTTCAAATCGTTGTCAACCGCCGGACCAAAAGTTTCAGCCATGATTTTGCGGAAGGTGCCCGTAAAAGCCGTGTTGTGATTCAACATAGTGTCTCCTACTGACTTTGTAGATGGCTCCAACTACCCTCTCGCATCTCCTCCTCGTCGCAACATCGATCGACCCGCGAGAAGAACTCGTGGCGTTGCTTGCTTGATCATCACTCCGCCACTCTTGTTCTTGGAAAAGGACATCGACATTTCGCTGAAATTGTTCCATTGCTTGCTCCACCATCCGGCGTTGCTCGCGGCAACGTCCCATGGTCACGTTCGAACGTGACCGTTGTCAATTTCCGATCCCATCTTATATTGAGAAGTTGTCCCACTCGGGCGTGCCAAAAAGTGTGTTGACGCAAAATGTGACCACCCCGTCTCACACACAAAGAAGCCGGAAAGCCTAGCTTCAATCGGGTGCCCGGCGTCCGAATCCGGTGATGCCGCCGATTTGACCTCGAAAATCGACAAGGGATAAAACAGTAAGATCATAACCGGAACGTGGCCGGGTGAGACCGATGCTTCCATCTTTACGGCCCCGAAGCCACTTACGACGACACATAGCTATGGAAGCTATCTCGCCAACAGATGCGCCTTCATTCGGCTAAAGTAACATAACCGATGTAAACAACAAACTAGCCGAATACGTAAATGAAGACATGTTTGAACAAGATTAAATCATTAAAGCATATCAAACTACATCTCATGTTTAAAGCATCATCAAGCACTAAAAATTAAGAATAAGTAACTTATAAATATAAATCGACTAAACAACACATGCATAGGCTACTCCAACTAGTCTCGCCGCACGTCTAGCCTTCATAAACCCGTCGAGCATAAACTCAAGCAAGCTAATCCACCGCATGATACCACTCACTATGAATTTACACCACTCCTTGCTACTAGATCAATCCACCGCATGATACAATCTAGCAATAAAGAGCTAAAAGCACATAATTATCTAACAGATCTATAGATACTTGCTACATGTATAAGCATAACCGTATCGGCAAGATTGCCGAATCGGGGTCCATGAAGAAGGAACAAACAAGTAACATATAGAGGAGCCTATCAGATTAAACCGATCTCTAGTCCACCGGATGACTAGTTCTAGAGTAACCCAAAGACCTGCATCTGCCGCACGGTACCCGGTCCTGTCAAGGCTTATCTACACATAACGTGAATGAACCCACAACACGTGACAATCTAGATCGATCTAATTCGGCTATATGAGCTTGATCTATTCGATATTGGTAAGCATGAAAGAAAAAGATCAACAAGCCGAAAGAGTATCAATCTAGATTGGGCAAAAAAAAGTGTTGCAAATAATTAAACATTAAACAAAGCAAGCAACACGTGATAACTTAATGAATCTATTAGATCATGCCAAATCTAAAAGAGCCGATAACTATCTTTACTCATGTCTTAATCCGCCGCACGATACAAGGCACAAGCAAAAACTTCCCATCATTAAGCTTAAATCCGCCGCACGATACTAAGCAAAACGGATGAGACTACTTGCATCACATCTAAATCCGCCGCACGATACTAAACATGATAGCAAGGTTGCCGGGACTTACGGAGGTCGACGGATCGATTGGCCCTCTCGAAGAACTCGACGACACGACTAAAGGACTCGAAGGGTGGCGCGTAGCCGGTTGTATTGATTTGGTTGTGAACCCTATTACAATGGTCGAGGGTTTATATTTATACCCTGGACAAAACATGAGTCCTAATCACTTACGAACTATCTAACCAAAATTGGAAAGACAAAGACACGCTAACTCTATCCATAATCGGAGTCCTTGATCATCACGACTCTTTCCCTTTTCGATCGCCTTCCTTTTTCCTTTCTCCGCCTTCAAATAAAGCAGTTGCCGACCGCTTGGCCATTTGCCGAACACATGGAAATTAGCCGACCGCATATGCACTTGCCGAATTCCTCTCTCTGCCGTCTGCGGGTCCACCTGTCATATTCCTGACCAAATTCTGGTGTTAACAAAGTGGTTTGCAGATCGGATCAAACGAGAAGGTGACAAGTCACAGGGCGCCAGACGCGGGCGCCGGACGCAGGGCCTGGCGGGCCGGACGTGTCCGGTGCGTACTGAAGTCGGTGCACGGCGAGTGGCTGGGCACAGCGTGCGGCAGACGCGGCGGCAGACGCGTCCGGCGGCGGCCAGACGCCGACCAGAAACTTTCTAGCTCAGCGCGCTCGTGCGTGGCTCACCCGTCGAACGCTCGGCGGATGCGCGCGTACGCCGGCGGATCACTGTTGATCGTCCGGCGCTTGATGACGTGGCCTCTTCAAACTCCAATGGTCGACTAACGACGGCGCGGGAAGCGAGCGGCGGACGCGTCCCGCCGGCTGAGCGCCGGACGTGTCCGGCGCATTGTGGAGCGCCGGCCGAGGGCAATGGCTCTATTTCGACCTTGGGTCTATAAATAGAGGGTTGGCCGGCTTGGGGCTCTCTTCGCCATTTCTACACACTTGAGCATACTTTGAGCAAGAGAGACACTCCTCCACTCATCTCTTTGATTCCTTTGCTAATCTTGAGAGATTGGAGTGAGAACAAGTGATTTGCATTGAGAGTTGCATCTAGAGGCACTTGTTCATCGAGTGAGCTGCGGATTCTTGTTACTCTTCGGTGATTCCCGTCACCGTAGATGGTTTGGAGCAACGGGTGGTAGTTGAGCTCGACTTGGTGATTGTTCGAGGCCACACCAGGTTCTTGTGAGGGGTTCTTGATCCTTCCCCTCGCGGGAGTTCGCGAAAGGATACTCTAGTGGATTGCTCGTGGCTTGTGGATCCTTGTCTTGTGTGGAGATTGCAGCTCCCCATTGGGGTCTTTGGCACCGAGCCAATTGAGCGGGCAACTCACCAAGCAAGTGTATCGCCACAACGAGGAGTAGCTTGCTTGGAAGCAAGTGAACCTCGGTAAAAAATCATTGTGTTGATTTGTGATTGCCGAGGCTTCGACCTCCTTGTGCTTGTGCTTGAGCTCTCTAGGTGATTGGCTTCTACACCGGTTATTGCCTATCTTCTACTTTTCGCGGGTATAACATTCGATCATCTCTTTACTTTCCGCAAGGTAGTATTGCTTGTTGTGGTCGGTCGGGAACCACTCTTTGTGTAGCTTAAATCCCGTGGGTAGAATTGCTTGGTTGGTTTCGGTGAACCGACATTGTGTAGCTTGATCACCGTTGTTGTGCATGCAATTTAATTGAGTAGCCTTGCATGGTAGGACGGCTCGCATAGAGTAGTCGAAGCACTTGCGTTGCAATTTGCCGCCTTGCTATCTAATTGGGTTGTCTAGTTTTATTGCTAGAATTTTTATTAGGCTATTCACCCCCTCTAGCCATTGTGACCTTTCATGTGGTATCGGAGCCGGCACCGTTTGTTTGAGTTGGATTAACATCCTACGGTGAAGCAATGGCATTGGTTATGCATATCAACAACACCAAGAAGGCCCATCATTTCGAGGTGATGACTATGCAAAATGGAAGCTCAAGATGAAGAGTCATCTCAAGTTAATCAACCTTGAGGTGTGGAAAGTGGTGGAAACAAAGTTTGAGCTTGTTGAGGGTGCGGTGCCAACACCGGCCGAAGAGAAGAAGCAATAAGCAAATGACATTGCCGTGAGTGCTTTCCATGAGGCACTTGATGATAAAGCTTTTGAGCTCATCAAGAACCTTGAGGTGGCTCATGACATTTGGAAGAAGCTAGAAGAAGCTTATGAGGGCACCGAAAGTGTCAAGACCGCAAGAGCCTACATGTTGCAAGAGAAGTTTGCAAGCTTCTCAATGAAGGAGGATGAGAGTGTGCCGGAGATGTTCCATAGGCTCCAAGTCATCGTCAATGAGCTCAAGGGACTTGGGGAAGAAATCAAGGACTCTCAATTCTCCACCAAGTTCATGAGATGTCTTCCCAAGAGATTTGACATGTTGAAGACCGTCATGGTGAAGACAACCATGAAGGAGAAGCCAACTCCCAACCAAGTCCTTCAAGAGATTATGGCCGATGATGAGTTTAGAGAAGATCATGAGAAGGAAGAGTCAAAGTGAAGAAGAAGAAGAAGGAGAATGAGAAGAAGGATGATGACAAGAAGAGTGTGGCATTCAAGGCCACATCATCCAAGAGCAAGGGCAAGAAGAAGAAGGAAGAGTCTTCAAGTGAAGATGAGCCATGCTCTAGCTCAAGTGTGCAAGAAGAAGAAGTGAGTGAACAAATGGCACTCCTTGTGAAGAGAATGGGGACGCTCATGAAGAAGGGGTACCGATCCAAGGGCAAGAGAAGCTCATCCAAGTCTAGTGACCGTCCCATGAAGTGCTTCCGATGCAATAGCAAGGATCATCTCATTGCCAAGTGCCCATATGCAAGTGATGATGAAGATGCCATGAGGAAGGAGAGGAAGAAGCAAGAGAAGAAGAAGGAGAAGAAAGACTCCTCCCATCACAAGAAGAAAGGTGAATCTCATGTGGCAACTTGGGAGAGTGATTCATCTTCCTCAAGCGATGATGATGATGATGATTCCAATAAGAAGAAGAAGGGGCACGCAAGCATTGCCATTCAAGAGAAGCTTTCTCTATTTGGTGCTCCATCGTCTTGCTTCATGGCCAAGGCCACTAAGGTAAAACCTCCACCCGATAGTGATGATGAGAGTGATGATGATGATGACACCACAAAAGAAGAACTATGGGTCATGCTTGAGGATTGCAAAGGTGCTTTCAATGACTCTATGAAAGAATGTAGGGGCTTGCGCAAGGATAAACAAAACCTTGAGCAAGAACTTATGGAGTTGAGGGCTTCTTATGAGAGTCTAAAGGTAGACCATAAGAAGCTAGAGATTGCTCACTCTAAGCTTGAAAAAGCTCATTCTTCTCTAGTTGAGAAGCAAGAGAAAGTACAACCACAAGTGGTGAACATAGAAAAGAAGAATGTGTCCACATCGTGTGATTCACTTGATGACTCATTTGTTGTTGCATCACTTGGCCCTTCATGCTCTTATGCCTCTACATCATCTAGTAGTGTTGGTCATACATGTGATTCTACACTAGTAGTTGAGAATGAGTGTCTTAAGAAGGAAGTCAAGGAGCTCAACCACACCTTGGCTAAGGCTTATGGTGGTGAGGACCGCTTGCTTATGTGCTTGGGTAGCCAAAGAGCTTCTCTCTACAAAGAGGGATTGGGCTATACCCCCAAGAAAGGCAAGGCCGCTTTTGCTCCTCACAAGACTAGTTTTATGAAGAACAATGGTAGCTATTGCAAGAATTATAGGCAAGATGGTCATCTAGAGCATGCATGCAAGAACAAGAACACTAGTGCCTCCTCTTACAAGTTGAGTGCTTCTTACATGCTTGTTAAGAGTGAGAGTGGTGTGAATGCTAGATTCATTGGTACACCATGGATGAGCTCAAAGAAGAAAGCTATTTGGGTGCCAAAGACTCTAGTGACTAACCTTCAAGGACCCAAGCGAGAAATGGGTACCTAAAGCTTGATGTCTTCTTGTAGGTCAATTACAAAGCCGGAGGGAGGCATTGGGTGCTTGATAGTGGTGCATCAAATCATATGACCGGTGAAGATAGTATGTTCAAATCACTTGACAGGGAATGACAATGGTGGATTCAACTCCATCACATTTGGTGACAATAGCAAGGGTGATGTCATGGGGCTTGGAAAGGTTGCAATCTCCAATGAGAAGGATCTCTCCAATGTGTTGCTAGTTGATACTTTGAACTTCAATCTTTTGTCGGTGGCACAATTGTGTGATCTTGGCTACAAATGCATATTTGATGACAAGCAAGTTGAGGTGGTGAGCAAGGATCAAGCAAATATCATCTTCAAGGGATTTAGGCATGGAAGCTTGTACTTGGTGGATTTCAATGCTAGTGAAGCTCAACTTTCATCATGTTTGATTGGCAAGTCAAGCAAGGGATGGCTATGGCATAGGCGCCTTGGACATGTTGGTATGAAGCAATTGAACAAGTTGGTGAAGCATGATCTAGTGAGAGGCTTGAATGATGTCACATTTGATAAGGATAGACCTTGTAGTGCATGTCAAGCCGGCAAGCAACATGGGAACTCACATCCCAAGAAGAATGAGATGTCAACTTCAAGAGCATTTGAGTTGTTGCATATGGACTTGTTTGGCCCAACTCACTACATATCAATTGGGGGCAACAAGTATGGATTTGTGATTGTGGATGACTACACTAGATACACTTGGGTGTTCTTCCTCTATGACAAAAGTGAAGTCTTTGATCTATTCAAGTCATTTGTCAAGAGGGTGCAAAATGAGTTTGACACTACCATCAAGAAGATAAGAAGTGACAATGGGAGTGAATTCAAGAACACAAGAGTTGAAGAGTTGTGTGATGAGCTTGGAATTGTGCATCAATTCTCACCAACCTACACTCCCCAATCCAATGGTGTAGTTGAGAGGAAGAATAGGACCTTGATTGAGATGGCAAGAACTATGCTACTTGAGTACAATGTGAGTGAGAAGTTTTGGAGTGATGCTATCAACACGGCTTGCTACTATAGCAACCGCCTCTATTGCCATGGGAAGTTAGAGAAGACTCCATATGAAATCTTGAATGGAAGGAAGCCCAACATTGCTTACTTCCGGGTCTTTGGTTGCAAGTGCTACATTCTCAAGAAGGGACAAAGACTTGGCAAGTTTGATAAGAGGTGTGATGAGGGATTTCTTCTAGGCTACTCTACTTCTAGCAAGGCCTATAGAGTGTGGAACTTGGCAAGTGGGCTAATGGAAGAGGTTCATGATGTTGAATTTGATAAAACCCAAGGCTCTCAAGTTGGAGATCAAAATCAAGAAGATGTGGGTGGAGATCAATTGAGCAATGCAATGAGACACATGGACATTGGTGACATTAGGCCAAGGCAAGTGGATGATGGTGATGAAGTGCCAAGTGCCAACTCAAGTGGTGATAGAAGATTCCAATGAGGCAAGCTCAAGTGGTACTCAACATGAAGATCAAGATCAAGGTCAAGCAAGCAATGCAAATGAGCTAGTTCTTCAACCTTCTCACATTGCAAGAGATCATCCTCTAGATCATATCATTGGTGACATTCAGAGAGGTGTACAAACTAGATCAAGATTGGCTAGCATATGTGAGCACTACTCCTTTGTGTCATTCATTGAGAAGGTTGAAGCGGACTTTATCGCGGATTGGACCCCATGTGGGGACAACACCACCCTCAGCTTCGAGGAACCAGAATGGACGGTGCACACGGATGGGGCATGGTGCTCACCGAGCGAGCATATCCGCGGTATTGACACCTCCAAGCTGGCCCAAAGCTGCGATACGCAGCAAGGCTACTGATATCGCACCACCAACAACACGGCCCGAATCACGGCGGTTCCGCTAGGTCTCGGAAACTCCGAGCGCTAGGAATCCGCAGATGCGTCATCAAGTCCGATTCGCAAGTAATTGTGGGGCACATCCGAAAGGAATACACAAAAAAGGAACCGGCTCGGCCGAGTATCCGGAAGCCGTTCGGCAAATGGAGAAATACTTCCTTGGTTTCACCTTGCAATACATCCCAAGGGCGGACAACACAGGGCGGACGCGGGCAAAAGCCGCAACCCAAAACACCCCTTGCCCGCCGATGTTTTCTACCAAGTCTTGATGCGGCCGCAGCGGTGCGGACGGAGGAGGAACGACCGGCAAGAATTCACGCTATCGCGAGTGACGACCGGAGAGCACCGATATGGGCATTCATCTCTCGGAACTTATGAGCCGGGGAGACAGGAAGCAACAACAAAGGATGGAGTCCAGAACCAAGCAATACTCCATAATCGGAGAGAATCAGACAAGGAGGGAGTGGTAGCACCACTATCGAAGTGCATCGGCCGGAACGAGGGGGTCCGGCTTTTTGCACGATATACATTCGGGAACTTGCGGGGCCCACGAGGTCCGCATGAAATCGCTCACGAGCAATGAGACAAGGCTTTTATTGGCCAACCGCCGCGAGGACGCCAAGCGACCGGTGAAATCGTGCCGGGGCTGCCGTAAAGTTCGCAAAACACCGAGAGGGCCCCAAAGAAATCTAACCTCCCGATATGTCCAACTTGGCCGCTACGGAGATGGGGCATCGACATAGTCGGACCGCTCCCCGCCGGCGCACGGAATCTGAAATTCACCGTGGGCACTGGAATACTTCACCAAATGGGTTGAAGCTAAAGCGTTGGCGACAATATCATCTCGGCACCTTAGTCGGCCTTCGTGTGCGAGAATCATCTCGCAGATTCGGGGTTCCATCCTACATAACGTGGACAACGGGAAGGTTTGACGGCACCAAGTTCGAACTTTCTCGTGAAGACTGGGATCAAACCGACGTTTGCTTGATAAATCACCCGGAATCGAATGGCGCAGCTTGAACGGGTTAACGGTGACATATTCACTACCATATCCAAGACCCTCGAAAACACCGAGAAGAAAGGTAGATGGGCCCGGGAGTTAACGGCTACGGTGTGGGGGCACAATATATCCAAGTCGCGCTACCGGTTTCACGCCTTTCGGACTTCTCTTCGGGAAGAAGCCGTTACCCCGAAGAGGTTCAGCTGGGATCTTTTCGAACGAGATCATGGCCACCACCCCGAACAGCCGATACACTCGGCTCGAAACGGCTGATTCGCTAAGGCTACAAAGGCGGAAAACCTCGACAGTACCATCGGGAAACAAAGGATTGGAGAGATAAAAAAGTGTTGAGGCGGGTCATCAACCCAGGAGATATGGTCCTTATTCGGCAACCCGACAAGCAAGGCAAATTGCAATCGCCGTGGTACGGGCCGTACATCGTCGCAAGAATGGTAAAAGGAGTCTACACGCTGGTGAAAGAGGACGGCACAGAGTCAGGCCATACCTGGAACGCCGACAACCTGCGCCGCTTCTACCCATGAAATTACCCCATCGGGGTTGTAATTTTCTTTTCTTAATTCTCTGGAACACAATTCGAGGGGCGCGCTCTTTTTCCTCGCAGGGGAAGCCTTTTTGGAGGTGTGAGGTTTTTTAATGAGGCGTCCCCATGTACCCCTGTTTAATATTTTTCAATTCACGTTTCCCCTAAAGTGTGGATCCGTAACGTTTTCTCCGATCAAAAAAGTCGTGCCATATGTGTCACTGACCCTATTCGGAGAAGTTTTTGTCAGGTTGCAAGCAACCAAAAGCCAAAAACGGCTAGTATACTCAGCAAAACGCTGAAGCATCATGAATGCACCAAACAACCCAAATGCGCGCAACAAAGCGCTGCAGGCGAACTCGGCAAAAACGCTGAAGTATCGCGAAATCGGCAAGACGCCGAATGCGTGCAAACAACGCCTCTGGTGAAACGAGACTCGGAGAAAAAGACCCGAAGGTTACGATAACGCAAAGTTACAATCAATTTTCATCTGCAATGTCAGACTTCTTATTCATCATATTCTGCCGCTATAATTACACCAAAGGCGCTCGGGGTGTTTAACATCACAATCAAGAGCAGCACACCCGCTATATCGAGCAATGCCTCGAGAATGTGCGCAATTAGGGTCCCTCGGACTCTCGAAAGGAGCGCTGTTCTGCACCACTATCGAGCGAGCTCCGCTGACAGAACCCCTCGGTCTCTCAAAAGGAGTGCTGTACTGCACCATTATCGAGCGTTATCAGCCCGAATATGGCATACAAAGCAGGTAAAAAGGCCGAAAGCCCACTTCCAGTCCGGCTAGTGAGAGCTGGGTAGCGAATGCGGCATTTGGTCTGACGGCAATACAAATCCCAAAACCTCCCATTCCAGCAAGACATAAGCGGGATCTGCGGGTGGTAAAACAAAAAACAAAGGTCTTAGCAGCCATGATAAAAACCAGGAGCTCTGACCAGATTATATAATCTAGCCATTCAGCCTCTGAGACGAGTCAAATTTATGACTCACCTAACAAACGTACAACGGCGTTATGGTGTAAAAGGTGTTTCACGGCACGATGACCCAAACGGCATTATATATGCATAACACCCCCCATAATGCAAAGCCATGCCAGTCAAAACAAACTCATCCCGCTCGAAAATTAAGGCTAGTAGGAATGAGAGGAGTCAGGAAAGGAGCCAGCACTCGTCCTCCCGTTTTAGTTGTGAGAGCTGAGCAAATAGGCACAGCCAGGTTCAACTCGGGAGGAGTCAGGAGGGGAGTCGCACTAGTCCTCCCGTTTCAGTTGTGAGCTTGGAGAAGCTAGGTGCAGCCAGAATAGAATTGGCTGCCTAAGCAAAATCAGCAAGCGCGCAATAGCAGAGATGCGCAGAAACGCGCGCCTCCCTATTCCCAAGAATGACTGAAAATACCAGCTCCTGCACGGCGACTAGTCCATATTCGGGATTCCAGCCCAGAGCAAGCTTGGGGCAAGCATAAGGCTTGGGATCCAGTCTACGGATGCGGTTCAGTGCTCTACCTGCCTATAAACGAGAAAGGGCATAGGCGCGCCTATTCGGGCGTTGGAAGCCGACTCCTACCGCTTCGAGATAGGACTCATCCAGTTTCTGCCAACGAGGCCATACAGAGTTCCATTCAGTGGCTGTGCAGAGCGCATATGCATTTTGTAATAACCACGACAAACTCTAAGTCTCCATGCAACGCTGGAGGGCTTAACTCAAAAAAATCCCGAATGCGCCCTCCACGCCCAAATTCGGGGGCGGCGCTCTAAGTCTCCACGCAACGCTGGAGGGCTTAACTCAAAAAAATCCCGAATGCGCCCTCCACCGCCCAAATTCGGGGGGGGGGGCGGCGCTCTAAGTCTCCACGCAACGCTGGAGGGCTTAACTCAAAAAATCTCGAATGCGCCCTCCACCGCTCAAATTCGGGCGGCGCTCTAAGTCTCCACGCAACGCCGGATGGCTTAACTCAAAAAAATCTCGAATGCGCCCTCCACCGCTCAAATTCGGGGGCGGCGCTCTAAGTCTCCACGCAACGCCGGAGGGCTTAACTCAAAAATCTCGAATGCGCCTCCACCGCTCAAATTCGGGGCGGCGCTCTAAGTCTACACGCAACGCCGGGAGCTTAATGAGGAATTACCCCGAATGCGCCCGCCACCGCTTGAACCAAGGGGGGACGTGGCGTTTCACACAATAGTGGTGCGCTCAACAAGTTCTTTCTAGCCCGCATTTGCGGATCTGGCATTTTCACGTCCCCGAATGCGACGCTGGATCGAAAGCGGTAACACAATCGCGCAGGAAAACAAACAGATAGTCAAACTATGAACGCATTCGGTTCCGGTGCCGAAAAATATGTTCGAGTAGTTCTAGGGTTCCCCGAACCCCGGCCACGCAGGCCACAAGCATGGCCACGCAGGCCAAACACGACGTAGTTAAGTTTCTACACGGGATACATCAAGAGTTAGCCGCAGCTTTCGCCGCGGAGACCTAGGACCAGGCGCGCCAGCTTCGGTGGATGCAGCCGCGGAGGGGTTCACAGCACCCGATGGAGCGCCCGGCGCGGCACCTTCGGGCGCAAGGGCCATCTCCGGAGACCGCAACGCGCTGGAAGATGGCGTGTCGCCCACCGCGGCCGCTTCGCGCTCGTCCCTGCCCCGAATGTAGGCCACGACCCGGTCACGGATAATGGCCTCCTCCGCCTCATCCCCCTAAAAGAAAGAAGCACGAAATTGGTTAAGTTAGCTAAAAGATTTCCAACCAAACCCATCGAAAGCGACAAGTGCCATTCGGCAGTTTTTACCTCCGCCACGCTTAGTGCCGCTCGCAGCAGGCTGAGATTGTGACCGCCGCCGTTCCAGAAGCCGCTGAAGAACTTCACGGCGGCTTCGTGTGCGTCCCCATCCGGGACCCGCGGTCCACGTCATCGGGAGCCGGAAGTGCGGCCGCGTGTGGACAGCCCGCGTCCTTCGCCGCCTTGCACGGTCACGGGCGGTTTCAAGGGCGGCCCAGCCGCGCGTCCGAGCTCCATCCGCCCTCCAAGGCGGCTGCCCCCGGTCCGGGAGGAACCCGGCGAAGTCGAATACCGAGGTATCCTCCCGATAGCGGGCACCACCACTTCTTCGCCAACCCCCCCACCGTGCGCGCGAAGATGGTTGCGGCCCGGTTAAGTTCGTCGAGCCGTTGGCGACGGCGGACCGCTGCAGGTGGTTCCCGGGTGTTCCTTTCGGTCCCGGGCGGTCCGGCGTCCGCTTCGGCCTCCTCGCGCGCCGTTTTCTCCCTATCAAGCTCGGCGCGCGCTTGCGCCTAACTCCTCCTTCAGCTGGCAAGCACCTCGCCCTCGCTTTCGGTGAGTTTAGACTCAACGAAAGCGACCGCGGCGCAATCCCAGCGGCGAGCGCAAAGACTTATAACGATTGCCGCGCGAGAAAGAAGAGTGAGAATGTAAACAACCCGAATAGGAGAAGTCTTCGATCATTCGGGCTCGACAACTTACGTAAATAGCGTGGAAGTTGATAGCGTAGAGGAGCTCCAGCGATCCACCTTGGTCAAATCCCTTTCGGTGGTGGTGGCGCTAAAGGAGGTGCTGCACCGGTCCGCGAAAGCGACACCCGCCGCGCCCGGCAGCAAGCCACTCGCGCGGCAGTCCACCCCCGCGATTAAGCGAGCGTCTGAAGCCGCCCCTAGAGCACGAGCAAGTTGGTAAGTTATTTCACGGTCTGGGCTCGTGTCTTCGGGAGATGAGCACCCCGAATACACGCGCATGTGATCACACTCGTCTGGGGCTCGCTCTAAGTAGAGCCTGCCATGTCCAAATAGAGCACACGCCGCGGTTTCGGGGGTCATGCGACTGAGCTCGCGGTGGAATCGGGACTTACCAGGTCTCCTGGCCGGATTCGGGTCCAAAACGGACCGGGATGCTTCCGCGGAAGCAGGCGGCGGCATCGGAGCAGGCGCCGCTCCGGCCGCTGGGACACCTGAGGCCCTGGGTCTTTTTGTCATCGAGAAAGCGCCCCCGGAGGCATCCGACGGCCTTTTTAAGTTCACGCCCAGGGAACTCAATGTGGGGTGCGCTTTCGGCGGTAAGCGGCATGGGTCGCAATCTTCTTGCGTGTCCCGCCATCGAGCTAGAACCGCCGATATCGTCCCGCAAAGCATAAGGACGAAAATGACACATTAGTTCATGGCGCCCGAGATATCAACGGCTACGCCCTAATGCGCAACGCGTATCCGGCTCTACCATTTCGGCATGCAAAGGCTCCGGACCCCCAGAAGTCCAATGAGAATTTAGAGCCGCTTTTCGAGGTTTGGTCCACAATCGTCCAGCCATTTCGCGGCATACCCGAACATCGCGAGCCTCCGGTTCCGGCGTTCCGGCTTTGCCTTGCGCGCGCTTCTCGGCGGCAACGGTGCCGGCAGCCCGACCGGCGCAAGGACCAGGGTGCTGTGCGGGGCCGATCGGGCGCTCCCGATCCTGTACCGCGCCGTGTGCCACCCTCCGGCTCGTTGACGTCACCGCTGCTCTGTGCTTTGGGCGCTTTCGGAGCTGGGGGCGGCCTTTCCGGATAGCGGATTCCCATGCAATCCAGAATGCGGTTTTTCCTTGGAGAATCTCCAAGTCGGAGCATTTTCTTCTTATGCTCCCTGTCTCCATATGGCCCGCACAATCGGGTGGCTTTCTTCTCCAAATAGCGCCAAATACGCAAAGATCGGACTCAAAGTGATCCGGCGCTCTAGGAGATAATCGGGACCCCGATAGCCGTTGATGTCCCGAATAGGCTCGAATTTCACAAGTTCACACAGGGGCCATTCGTCGATAGCAATCATTTCTTCTGCCAAGTCACGGCTGGTTTGCCGGCTGGCGGTAAGAGAATAAGATTCCGCGACGCCGTGATCTCGCGGACCGAAAGTGTCATGAGGCGGATGTTTCTCGCCAATCATCACGGCCATCAAGGACACCAGGGGGTTTGCCCGGCGACGCCTCACTCTCTGGGCGGCTTCTACCTCTTCGTCCGAAGCAACCCGAATGTAAAACCAAAACTTCGTCCAATCCTCCCACTTCTCCTTGAAGGTGGGCACCAAGCACTTCGCTCTTGCCCTGGAGCCGGCACGAAATTGTAAGACCCATATTCGGCCCGAATATTGGGCCGTCCATCAACATTCCCTACTTTCGAGTGGAAGTGCGTGCTATGGAGCTTCACGAAATGCGCAGCACTCGGCTCGTGGCCCATCATCTTCGTAGCCATTGCATATATGCTAAGCCGGGCGATTGCATTCGGGGTGAGATGATGGATCTGCGAAGGCGGTATTTCGCAACGGCTCCAAAAACGGAACCACGGAAACCTCGGCCCGGCGATGAAGAAGTCACGAACACAACCGCCTCATTCGGTCTCGGTTTCGGGGTAACCGTCCCTCGGGGCTCGGCTCCTTTCGCGCTCGAAGCCGCTTAGAAGGCCGGCTGCGTTGATACGAGTCAAGTCGCTCCTCGTCAACTTTAGATCGGCATATGATGCCGGTGTGCCCCTCTATTCCGACCCGCCGACTTCTTCGGGCCGGGCCGATCCGCCGCCTTCACTCCCATCCGGTCCGGCGGACGCCGTGCTCCCTCTCGCCCGTCATATTCCGCAGATTCGGCATACTCTTCTCCCGCCGCTCCGGCGCCCCTTGGCCGCTAATAGTTCCTTCGGCGGGCAAGTCAACCACGGGTGCCACCATCGTGGGTGCTATGGCGCGAATAGGTTCGACCATCTCGGGCTCTCCCAGCCGGGGCCCCGTTCGCGTGGCATTCTTTCCGATCCGGATTGGCTAAGTTGGGCCGCCGCCGCCGCAAAATGCGGAGAGCCCGGATTCGGTGTCGTGGGCTGTTCCGGATGAATCCCGGACGAGGAGCTTTCGGACATAGGCGATCGCTCCGATAGGGCGCCTGTGCTTCCGAACTATGAAGAAAAACGAAACCGCGTTCAATAGGGCCGGTAGTAACGCCGTACCTCACCTAATTCTCCTTGCCCAGCCCCGAAAGCCCAAATAACTCAAAATGAAACGAACGTGCAAACCACTTACCGAATGAGGAGGAAGAGTCCGGATGCGGAGACCGGAAGCGTTCCTCGAATGCGTCGTGGCGCGCGCAGAGCTAAGTGCTCGCCCCCACGCGTCTTTACCTTTTATAGGCAAATGGGCGGCCGTGTGGGAGCCGCGCGTCGGTTCGCGCGACCGAGGCGTCGTTTCACGCGAATCGAGGCAAAAAAAAAAAAAAAAAAAAAAAAAAAAAAAGTTAACGTCTCCTCATCCCGGGGCGGCGCTTGCACATTCGGCTCGTCCACATTCGGCATAGCGAGATACCGTCGGCCTTGCCGGAAGGGACCGCCCTTTCGGCAAGACCGGAGGGCTACCGTTGGGGGCAAGAGTGGAATTGGCCACCCCGTCCCCCTAATCGTGTACGCCTCATGTGCTTAATGTGCGCAGTACGGGCGATAGCGCGGGACGGTGCGCATCCGGCGCTGCGCCGAGCGGAAGCCCCGATAGCGGGGACGATGCGCATCCGGTGTCCGAGACGTCGGAAACCCCGATAGCGGAAGGCGCGCATCCGGCGTCGGGCGCGGGTCGGAAACCCCGATAAGCGGCGGAAGGCGCGCATCCGGCGCTGCGCCGCGGAAACCCCGATAGCGCGGGAAGGCGCGCGCATCCGGCGTCCACGCCTGTGGAAGCCCCGATAGCGCGAGAAGACGCGCGCCGGCGGCGTCGCGCCAGCGGGAACCCCGAAAGCGGGGAAGGCGCGCATCCGGCTTGAGACTAGACGCATTCGGGGGCTGGGCAGGAAGGAGAGCCCGGATGTGTCCTGGTCGGTGGTTAACCGACAAATGTGGGCCCTCGTGCCATTTACTTGTCCGCCCGTGTCGGCGCTCCCGTACGTTTAAGCTAGGGTTGCCAGGGGCATTCTTGTACAAAATGCAACACGGCTTCCTATAAGTAGACCCCTCTGGGGACGTTGTAAGGGACTTCTGGTCTCCGTGCGTTTCAGCCGGAGCTCAAGGAATATAAGGTTCGTGTTGTTCGTTTCATTTTGTAGTTCTACGTTTCCATTATCTCCTGTTTTGGTCCTTCGGGGTGCAACCCAAAGGGCCGAAACAACACTAGCCGTTTAATTGGTCTATGGGAAATGAACTTTTGTTACTGCTAATATAGGTTAATTTCTTACTACTTTAGCTATCGAGAATGCTTGTTACTATTAGTTGTTAGTTATTGTTTTAGCAAGCTTTACTTGAGGTACAAATCTACTTTGGTGAATTATTTGGTTGCAGCCTTGTGACCAAAATTTATGTATGAATCATATTGGTACTTTGCTTGCGGCTAATTACGAACTTATGTTCCTACGTATATTTATTTACTATATATATGCAACAAACATGAATGTAACTCTTGTTTCCAACTTTCATTGTTCAATCGCCATTCCGTATTTGTTATGTCTCTACAAGTATTGATTTGTGATGTTTGATTTTTTTTTCCTTAGAAACCCGAACTGAAATGTATCCCGTCATGTTTCAAGAAACCTTAGATTGTGTCTTGTGGAGCAAAAGAGGACACTAAACATCCAACAAGGACCAAGCAACTACTTCAGATAATTTTGGCACAAGAGGGTTGTGTGGTCATCATGGTTGTGCGCCCGGCAGATAAAATATTATAGAAATTTTCTAGTTATTGTCATCTCGAGTATAGCCTATGTTGGTTGTGTTACAAACACTTCATTTGACAAGTTAGTTGCTTGCTCTGATGTATGACTTAGGGATTTAGTACCCATCATAGTCATATGTATGAGTTCTCTAGCAACTTAGGTTCTTTGTCGGCTTTGTGGTGCAATTATAGCAAAGTTAAGGTAGATGCAAGAAGTTGTCAAAAAAAAAAGGTAGATGCAAGACAAAACAATATTGTATGTTATAAATCAATATGCTACAAATCTGTTGATGTTCATGTGATATATGTGTGTACCTTTGTGTGATGGACCTTATCTGGGTATATGATATGTGTCAAATGTTTTCTAATTTTTTTTTGGCATATTTAAACCATCCCATTGGACAATCTGACGCTATAAGTACATGGACTGTTGGATGATCTCGTCGCTATATGTTTGCTAACATTGCATCTCGAAGCTAAACATCGCCGATAGACTATCTCGACGCTAAAAATATTCGGGGCAACAGACTGCGTCGACGCTAAAAGTCCGGTCGACGCTATATGTTTTTAGCGTCGGGACTTCATCAAGCGTCTGGTCTCGACGACGCTATATGTTTTTAGCGTCGGATCGTCCGACGTCGTAGCCGCTTTCAGCGTCGATCATCCGGCGCTAAATGGGTGTTGTGGTGTAGTGGGCTCCTCGCACCAAGTCAAGCACGCCCATGCACTATGGTTAAGGCATTTTGACACCGCCGCCTCTCGACCACGCATTTGTTGCTGCCCAAGAACAATGGCCCTTAACCATGGCTCCACCGCTCTAGAACTGCCATATTTGCACACACGACTATGCTACCGCACTGCCGGTTCCTACGTGTCCTACAGCTCTCGACACTAGGTCAAGCACGACCGTATGCCATGGTTAAGGCGTTTTGACACCTCTGGCCCCACCACCACAATGTTTGTCATCACCTAAGAGCCCGAACGGCCCTTAACTATAGCTCCATGACTCCAGAACATCCATAATTGCACACACGACCGTGCCGGCGCATGGCCGGATCCCCGTGCATCCTACGGCTCTCGGCACCGGTTCAAGCACACCCGTACGCCATGGTTAAGCCATTTTGATGCCTCTCACCTCTCCACCATAGAGTTTTCCATCACCCGAGAGCCCGAAGGGCCCTTAACCATGGCTCCACAGCCAGAAAACCGCCACATTTGCACACACGACCATGCTGCCGCATGGTCGGTTCCAACGCGTCCTATGGCTCCCGCACCGAGTCAAGCAAGCCCGTACGCCATGGTTAAGGCATTTTGACACCTCCGGCCTCTCTACCATAGCGTTTGTCATCGCTCGAGAGCCCGAACGGCCCTTAACCTTGGCTCCACGGCTCCGAACCGCCATATTTGCACACACGACTTTGCCGCCGCACGGCCGGTTCCTATGCGTCCTACGGCTCGCACCAAGTCGCACGCCCATGCACCATGGTTAAGGCGTTTTAACACCTTTGGCCTCTCCACCACAGCGTTTATTACCGCCCGAGAACCCGAATGGCCCTTAACCATGGCTCCACAGGCTCTAGAACCGCCATATTTGCACACACGACTATGCTACCGCACAGCCCGCCCCTCCTGCATGTCCTATAGCTCTCGACACTAGGTCAAGCACGACCGTATGCCATGGTTAAGGTGTTTTGATGCCTCTGGCCTCACCACCACAATATTTGTCATCACCCGAGAGCCTGAACGGCCCTTAACTATAGCTCCACGACTCCAGAACATCCATAATTGCACACACGACCGTGCCGCCGCACACGCCCGGATCCCGTGCATCCTACGGCTCTCGGCACCGGGTCAAGCACGCCCGTACGCCCGGTTAAGCCATTTTGATGCCTCTCACCTCTCCACCATAGAGTTTTTCATCACCCGAGAGCCTGAAGGGCCCTTAACCATGCTCCACGGCCGCAAAACTGCCATATTTGCGCACACGACCATGCTGCCGCACGGCCGGTTCCAACGCATCCTATGGCTCTCGACCGAGTCAAGCATGCCCGTACGCCATGGTTAAGGCATTTTGACACCTCGGCCTCTCTACCATAGCGTTTGCCATCGCTCGAGAGCCCGAACGGCCCTTAACCTTGGCTCCACGGCTCCGTAACGCCATATTTGCACACACGACCATGCCGCCGCACGGCCGGTTCCTAACGCATCCTATGGCTCCCGCACCGAGGCAAGCATGCCCATACGCCATGGTTAAGGCATTTTGACACCTCTAGCCTCTCCACCACAGTGTTTGTTGCCGCCCGAGAACCTGAATGGCCCTTAACCATGGCTCCACAGCTCTAGAACCGCCATATTTGCACACACGAATATGCTACCGCACAAACCCGGTTCGTGCGTGTCCTACATCTCTTGACACTAGGTCAAGCATGACCGTATGCCATGGTTAAGGCGTTTTGATGCCTCTGGCCTCACCACCACAATATTTGTCATCACCCGAGAGCCCGAACGGCCCTTAACTATAGCTCCACGACCTGCATCCATAATTGCACACACGACTGTGCTGCCGCACGGCCGGATCCTGTGCATCCTACGGCTCTCGGCACCGGGTCAAGCACGCCCGTACGCCATGGTTAAGCCATTTTGATGCCTCTCACCTCTCCGCCATAGAGTTTTTCATCACCCGAGAGCCTGAAGGGAACTTAACCATAGCTCCATGGCTTCAAAACTGCCATATTTGCACACACGACCATGCTGCCGCACGGTCGGTTCCAACGCATCCTATGGCTCTTGGCACTGAGTCAAGCATGCCCGTACGCCATGGTTAAGGCATTTTGACACCTCTAGCCTCTCCACCATAGTGTTTGTTGCCGCTTGAGAACCTGAATGGCCCTTAACCATGGCTCGACAGCTCTAGAACTGCCATATTTGCACACACGAATATGTTACCGCACAGCCGGTTCGTGCGTGTCCTACATCTCTTGACACTAGGTCAAGCATGACCGTATGCCATGGTTAAGGCGTTTTGATGCCTCTGGCCTCACCACCACAATGTTTATCATCACCCGAGAGCCTGAACGGCCCTTAACTACAGCTCCACGACTCCAGAACATCCATAATTGCACACACGACCGTGCCGCCGCACGGCCGGATCCCGTGCATCCTATGGCTCTCGGCACCGGGTCAAGCACGCCCGTACGCCCTGGTTAAGCCATTTTGATGCCTCTCACCTCTCCACCATAGAGTTTTCCATCACCCGAGAGCCCGAAGGGCCCTTAACCATGCCTCCACGGCTCCAAAACTGCCATATTTGCACACTCGACCATGCTGCCGCACGGTCGGTTCCAACGCATTTTATGGCTCCCGGCTCGAGTCAAGCATGCCCGTACGCCATGGTTAAGGCATTTTGACACCTCCGGCCTCTCTACCATAGCGTTTGCCATCACTCGAGAGCCCGAACGGCACTTAACCTCGGCTCCACGGCTCCGAACCGCCATATTTGCACACACGACTTTGCTGCCGCACGGCCGGTTTCGCGCATCCTACGGCTCCTCGCACCAAGTCAAGCACGCCCATGCACTATGGTTAAGGTGTTTTGACACCGCTGGCCTCTCGACCACAGCATTTGTTGCCGCCCAAGAACCCGAATGGCCCTTAACCATGGCTCCACCGCTCTAGAACTGCCATATTTGCACACACGACTATGCTACCGCACAGCCCGGTTCCTACGTGTCCTACAAATGCCTCTCGACACTAGGTCAAGCTCGACCGTATGCCATGGTTAAGGCGTTTTGACACCTCCGGCCCCACCACCACAATGTTTGTCATCACCCGAGAGCCCGAACGGCCCTTAACTATAGCTCCACGACCTGCATCCATAATTGCACACACGACTGTGCTGGCGCACTGCCAGATCCTATGCAACCTACGGCTCTCGGCATCGGTTCAAGCACACCCGTACGCCATGGTTAAGCCATTTTGATGCCTCTCACCTCTCCACCATAGAGTTTTCCATCACCCGAGAGCCCGAAGGGCCCTTAACCATGGCTCCACGGCGCAAAACCGCCACATTTGCACACACGACCATGCCGCCGCATGGTCGGTTCCAACGCGTCCTATGGCTCCCGACCGAGTCAAGCAAGCCCGTACGCCATGGTTAAGGCATTTTGACACCTCTCGGCATCTCTACCATAGCGTTTGTCGTCGCCGAGAGCCCGAACGGCCCTTAACCTCGGCTCCACGGCTCCCGAACCGCCATATTTGCACACACGACTTTGCCGCCGCACGGCCGGTTCCTACGCGTCCTACGGCTCCTCGCACCAAGTCAAGCACGCCCATGCACCATGGTTAAGGCGTTTTAACACCTTTGGCCTCTCCACCACAGCGTTTATTACCGCCCGAGAAACCGAATGGCCCTTAACCATGGCTCCACAGCTCTAGAACTGCCATATTTGCACACACGACTATGCTACCGCACACGGCCCGGTTCCTGCATGTCCTATAGCTCTCGACACTAGGTCAAGCACGACCGTATGCCATGGTTAAGGCATTTTGACACCTCTGGCCTCACCACCACAATATTTGTCATCACCCGAGAGCCCGAACGGCCCTTTAACTATAGGTCCACGACTCCGTAACATCCATAATTGCACACACGACCGTGCTGCCGCACGCCCGGATCCCCGTGCATCCTACGGCTCTCGGCACCGGGTCAAGCACGCCCGTACGCCATGGTTAAGCCATTTTGATGCCTCTCACCTCTCCACCATAGAGTTTTTCATCACCCGAGAGCCCGAAGGGCCCTTAACCACGCTCCACGGCCGCAAAACCGCCATATTTGCACACACGACCATGCTTTGCCGCACGGCCGGTTCCAACGCATCCTATGGCTCTCGGCACCGAGTCAAGCATGCCCGTACGCCATGGTTAAGGCATTTTGACACCTCCGGCCTCTCTACCATAGCGTTTGCCATCGCTCGAGAGCCCGAACGGCCCTTAACCTTGGCTCCACGGCTCCAGAACTGCCATATTTGCACACACGACCATGCTGCCGCACGGTCGGTTCCAACGCATCCTATGGCTCCCGGCACTGAGTCAAGCATGCCCGTACGCCATGGTTAAGGCATTTTGACACCTCTAGCCTCTCCACCACAGTGTTTGTTGCCGCTCGAGAACCTGAATGGCCCTTAACCATGGCTCCACAGCTCTAGAACTGCCATATTTGCACACACGAATATGCTACCGCACAGCCGGTTCGTGCGTGTCCTACAACTCTTGACACTAGGTCAAGCATGACCGTATGCCATGGTTAAGGCGTTTTGATGCCTCTGGCCTCACCACCACAATGTTTGTCATCACCCGAGAGCCTGAACGGCCCTTAACTACAGCTCCACGACTCCAGAACATCCATAATTGCACACACGACTGTGCTGCCGCACGGTCAGATCCTGTGCATCCTATGGCTCTCGGCACCGGGTCAAGCACGCCCGTACGCCATGGTTAAGCCATTTTGATGCCTCTCACCTCTCTACCATAGAGTTTTCCATCACCTAAGAGCCTGAAGGGCCCTTAACCATGCCTCCACGGCTCCAAAACTGCCATATTTGCACACTCGACCATGCTGCCGCACGGTCGGTTCCAACGCATTTTATGGCTCCCGGCTCGAGTCAAGCATGCCCGTACGCCATGGTTAAGGCATTTTGACACCTCCGGCCTCTCTACCATAGCGTTTGCCATCACTCGAGAGCCCGAACGGCACTTAACCTTGGCTCCACGGCTCCGTAACCGCCATATTTGCACACACGACTTTGCCGCCGCACGGCCGGTTCCTGCGCATCCTACGGCTCCTCGCACCAAGTCAAGGATGCCCATGCACTATGGTTAAGGCGTTTTGACACCGCTGGCCTCTCGACCACAGCATTTGTTGCCGCCCAAGAACCCGAATGGCCCTTAACCAAGGCTCCACCGCTCTAGAACTGCCATATTTGCACACACGACTATGCTACCGCACAGCCGGTTCCTACGTGTCCTACAGCTCTCGACACTAGGTCAAGCACGACCATATGCCATGGTTAAGGCATTTTGACACCTCTGGCCCCACCACCACAATGTTTGTCATCACCCGAGAGCCCGAACGGCCCTTAACTATAGCTCCACGACTCCAAAACATCCATAATTGCACACACGACTGTGCTGGCGCACGGCCGGATCCAGTGCATCCTACGGCTCTCGGCACCGGTTCAAGCACACCCGTACGCCATGGTTAAGCCATTTTAATGCCTCTCACCTCTCCACCATAGAGTTTTCCATCACCCGAGAGCCTGAAGGGCCCTTAACCATGGCTCCACGGCAGTAAAACTGCCACATTTGCACACACGACCATGCTGCCGCATGGTCGGTTCCAACGCGTCCTATGGCTCCCGGCACAGAGTCAAGCAAGCCCGTACGCCATGGTTAAGGCATTTTGACACCTCTGGCCTCTCTACCATAGCGTTTGTCGTCGCTCGAGAGCCCGAACGGCCCTTAACCTCGGCTCCACGGCTCCGAACCGCCATATTTGCACACACGACTTTGCCGCCGCACGGCCGGTTCCTATGCGTCCTACGGCTCCTCGCACCAAGTCAAGCACGCCCATGCACCATGGTTAAGGCATTTTAACACCTTTGGCCTCTCCACCACAGCGTTTATTACCGCCCGAGAACCCGAATGGCCCTTAACCATGGCTCCACAAACTCTAGAACTCGCCATATTTGCACACACGACTATGCTACCGCACGCCCGCCCGCATGTCCTATAGCTCTCCACACTAGGTCAAGCACGACCGTATGCCATGGTTAAGGTGTTTTGATGCCTCCGGCCTCACCACCACAATATTTGTCATCACCCGAGAGCCCGAACGGCCCTTAACTATAGCTCCACGACTCCGAACATCCATAATTGCACACACGATTGTCCGTGCCGCCGCACGCCCGGATCCCGTGCATCCTACGGCTCTCGGCACCGGGTCAAGCACACCCGTACGCCATGGTTAAGCCATTTTGATGCCTCTTCCCTCTCCACCATAGAGTTTTTCATCACCCAAGAGCCTGAAGGGCCCTTAACCATAGCTCCATGGCTGCAAAACTGCCATATTTACACACACGACCATGCTGCCGCACGGTCGGTTCTAACGCATCCTATGGCTCTCGGCACTGAGTCAAGCATGCCTGTACGCCATGGTTAAGGCATTTTGACACCTCTGGCCTCTCTACCATAGCGTTTGCCATCGCTCAAGAGCCTGAACGGCCCTTAACCTTGGCTCCACGGCTCCAGAACTGCCATATTTGCACACACAACCATGCTGCCGCACGGTCAGTTCCAACGCATCCTATGGCTCCTGGCACTGAGTCAAGCATGCCCGTACACCATGGTTAAGGCATTTTGACACCTCTAGCCTCTCCACCACAGCATTTGTTGCCGCCTAAGAACCTGAATGGCCCTTAACCATGGCTCCACAGCTCTAGAACTGCCATATTTGCACACACGAATATGCTACCGCACAGCCGGTTCGTGCGTGTCCTACGCTCTCTTGACACAAGGTCAAGCATGACCGTATGCCATGGTTAAGGCGTTTTGATGCCTCCGGCCTCACCACCACAATGTTTGTCATCACCCGAGAGCCCGAACGGCCCTTAACTACAGCTCCACGACTCCGTAACATCCATAATTGCACACACGACCGTGCCGCCGCATGGTCGGATCCCGTGCATCCTATGGCTCTCGGCACCGGGTCAAGCACGCCCGTACGCCATGGTTAAGCCATTTTGATGCCTCTCACCTCTCCACCATAGAGTTTTCCATCACCCGAGAGCCCGAAGGGCCCTTAACCATGCCTCCACGGCTCCAAAACCGCCATATTTGCACACTCGACCATGCCGCCGCACGGCCGGTTCCAACGCATTTTATGGCTCCCGGCTCGAGTCAAGCATGCCCGTACGCCATGGTTAAGGCATTTTGACACCTCCGGCCTCTCTACCATAGCGTTTGCCGTCACTCAAGAGCCCGAACGGCACTTAAGCTCGGCTCCACGGCTCCGAACCGCCATATTTGCACACACGACTTGCCGCCGCACGGCCGGTTCCTCGCGCATCCTATGGCTCCTAGCACCAAGTCAAGCACGCCCATGCACTATGGTTAAGGCGTTTTGACACCGCCGGCCTCTCGACCACAGCATTTGTTGCCGCCCAAGAACCCGAATGGCCCTTAACCAAGGCTCCACCGCTCTAGAACCGCCATATTTGCACACACGACTATGCTACCGCACAGCCGGTTCCTACGTGTCCTACAAACCTCGACACTAGGTCAAGCACGACCGTATGCCATGGTTAAGGCATTTTGACACCTCCGGCCCCACCACCACAATGTTTGTCATCACCCGAGAGCCCGAACGGCCCTTAACTATAGCTCCACGACTCCGTAACATCCATAATTGCACACACGACCGTGCCGGCGCACGGCCGGATCCCGTGCATCCTACGGCTCTCGGCACCGGTTCAAGCACACCCGTACGCCATGGTTAAGCCATTTTCATGCCTCTCACCTCTCCACCATAGAGTTTTCCATCACCCGAGAGCCCGAAGGGCCCTTAACCATGGCTCCACGGCAGCAAACCGCCACATTTGCACACACGACCATGCCGCCGCATGGTCGGTTCCAACGCGTCCTATGGCTCCCGCACCGAGTCAAGCAAGCCCGTACGCCATGGTTAAGGCATTTTGACACCTCGGCCTCTCTACCATAGCGTTTGTCGTCGCTCGAGAGCCCGAACGGCCCTTAACCTCGGCTCCACGGCTCCAGAACCGCCATATTTGCACACACGACTTGCCGCCGCACGGCCGGCCTTCCTATGCGTCCTACGGCTCCTCGCACCAAGTCAAGCACGCCCATGCACCATGGTTAAGGCATTTTAACACCTTTGGCCTCTCCACCACAGCGTTTATTACCGCCCGAGAACCCGAATGGCCCTTAACCATGGCTCCACGCTCTAGAACCGCCATATTTGCACACACGACTATGCTACCGCACGCCCGGTTCCGCATGTCCTATAGCTCTCCACACTAGGTCAAGCACGACCGTATGCCATGGTTAAGGTGTTTTGATGCCTCCGGCCTCACCACCACAATATTTGTCATCACCCGAGAGCCCGAACGGCCCTTAACTATAGCTCCACGACTCCGAACATCCATAATTGCACACACGACCGTGCCGCCGCACGCCCGGATCCCCGTGCATCCTACGGCTCTCGGCACCGGGTCAAGCACACCCGTACGCCATGGTTAAGCCATTTTGATGCCTCTTCCCTCTCCACCATAGAGTTTTTCATCACCCAAGAGCCTGAAGGGCCCTTAACCATAGCTCCATGGCTGCAAAACTGCCATATTTACACACACGACCATGCTGCCGCACGGTCGGTTCTAACGCATCCTATGGCTCTCGACCGAGTCAAGCATGCCCGTACGCCATGGTTAAGGCATTTTGACACCTCCGGCCTCTCTACCATAGCGTTTGCCATCGCTCAAGAGCCCGAACGGCCCTTAACCTTGGCTCCACGGCTCCGTAACCGCCATATTTGCACACACAACCATGCTGCCGCACGGCCGGTTCAACGCATCCTATGGCTCCCGCACCGAGTCAAGCATGCCCGTACACCATGGTTAAGGCATTTTGACACCTCTAGCCTCTCCACCACAGCATTTGTTGCCGCCTAAGAACCCGAATGGCCCTTAACCATGGCTCCACAGCTCTAGAACCGCCATATTTGCACACACGAATATGCTACCGCACGCCCGGTTCGTGCGTGTCCTACAGCCTCTTGACACAAGGTCAAGCATGACCGTATGCCATGGTTAAGGCGTTTTGATGCCTCCGGCCCTCACCACCACAATGTTTGTCATCACCCGAGAGCCCGAACGGCCCTTAACTATAGCCCACGACTCCGTAACATCCATAATTGCACACACGACCGTGCCGCCGCATGGTCGGATCCCGTGCATCCTATGGCTCTCGGCACCGGGTCAAGCACGCCCGTACTCCATGGTTAAGCCATTTTGATGCCTCTCACCTCTCCACCATAGAGTTTTCCATCACCCGAGAGCCCGAAGGGCCCTTAACCATGCCTCCACGGCTCCAAAACTGCCATATTTGCACACTCGACCATGCTGCGCACGGTCGGTTCCAACGCATTTTATGGCTCCCGCTCCGAGTCAAGCATGCCCGTACGCCATGGTTAAGGCATTTTGACACCTCCGGCCTCTCTACCATAGCGTTTGCCGTCACTCAAGAGCCCGAACGGCACTTAAGCCTCGGCTCCACGGCTCCGAACCGCCATATTTGCACACACGACTTTGCCGCCGCACGGCCGGTTCCCGCGCATCCTATGGCTCCTAGCACCAAGTCAAGCACGCCCATGCACTATGGTTAAGGCGTTTTGACACCGCCGGCCTCTCGACCACAGCATTTGTTGCCGCCCAAGAACCCGAATGGCCCTTAACCAAGGCTCCACCGCTCTAGAACCGCCATATTTGCACACACGACTATGCTACCGCACAAATGGTTCCTACGTGTCCTACAGCTCTCGACACTAGGTCAAGCACGACCGTATGCCATGGTTAAGGCATTTTGACACCTCGGCCCCACCACCACAATGTTTGTCATCACCCGAGAGCCCGAACGGCCCTTAACTATAGCTCCACGACTCTGAACATCCATAATTGCACACACGACCGTGCCGGCGCACGGCCGGATCCCCGTGCATCCTACGGCTCTCGGCACCGGTTCAAGCACACCCGTACGCCATGGTTAAGCCATTTTCATGCCTCTCACCTCTCCACCATAGAGTTTTACATCACCCGAGAGCCCGAAGGGCCCTTAACCATGGCTCCACGGCAAAAACTGCCACATTTGCACACACGACCATGCCGCCGCATGGTCGGTTCCAACGCGTCCTATGGCTCCCGCACCGAGTCAAGCAAGCCCGTACGCCATGGTTAAGGCATTTTGACACCTCTCGGCCTCTCTACCATAGCGTTTGTCGTCGCCGAGAGCCCGAACGGCCCTTAACCTCGGCTCCACGGCTCCGTAACCGCCATATTTGCACACACGACTTTGCCGCCGCACGGCCGGGTTCCTATGCGTCCTACGGCTCCTCGCACCAAGTCAAGCACGCCCATGCACCATGGTTAAGGCATTTTAACACCTTTGGCCTCTCCACCACAGCGTTTATTACCGCCCAAGAACCCGAATGGCCCTTAACCATGGCTCCACAGCTCTAGAACCGCCATATTTGCACACACGACTATGCTACCGCACAGCCCGCTTCCCCGCATGTCCTATAGCTCTCCACACTAGGTCAAGCACGACCGTATGCCATGGTTAAGGTGTTTTGATGCCTCCTCGGCCTCACCACCACAATATTTGTCATCACCCGAGAGCCCGAACGGCCCTTAACTATAGCTCCACGACTCCGAACATCCATAATTGCACACACGACCGTGCTGCCGCACGCCCGGATCCCGTGCATCCTACGGCTCTCGGCACCGGGTCAAGCACACCCGTACGCCATGGTTAAGCCATTTTGATGCCTCTTCCTCTCCACCATAGAGTTTTTCATCACCCAAGAGCCCGAAGGGCCCTTAACCATAGCTCCATGGCTGCAAAACGCCATATTTACACACACGACCATGCCGCCGCACGGTCGGTTCTAACGCATCCTATGGCTCTCGCACCGAGTCAAGCATGCCCGTACGCCATGGTTAAGGCATTTTGACACCTCTGGCCTCTCTACCATAGCGTTTGCCATCGCTCAAGAGCCCGAACGGCCCTTAACCTTGGCTCCACGGCTCCAGAACTGCCATATTTGCACACACAACCATGCCGCCGCACGGCCGGTTCCTAACGCATCCTATGGCTCCGGCACCGAGTCAAGCATGCCCGTACACCATGGTTAAGGCATTTTGACACCTCTAGCCTCTCCACCACAGCATTTGTTGCCGCCTAAGAACCCGAATGGCCCTTAACCATGGCTCCACAAACTCTAGAACTCGCCATATTTGCACACACGAATATGCTACCGCACAAAATGGTTCGTGCGTGTCCTACCTCTTGACACAAGGTCAAGCATGACCGTATGCCATGGTTAAGGCGTTTTGATGCCTCCGGCCTCACCACCACAATGTTTGTCATCACCCGAGAGCCCGAACGGCCCTTAACTACAGCTCCACGACTCCGTAACATCCATAATTGCACACACGACCGTGCCGCCGCATGGTCGGATCCCGTGCATCCTATGGCTCTCGGCACCGGTCAAGCACGCCCGTACTCCATGGTTAAGCCATTTTGATGCCTCTCACCTCTCCACCATAGAGTTTTCCATCACCCGAGAGCCCGAAGGGCCCTTAACCATGCCTCCACGGCTCCAAAACCGCCATATTTGCACACTCGACCATGCCGCCGCACGGTCGGTTCCAACGCATTTTATGGCTCCCGGCTCGAGTCAAGCATGCCCGTACGCCATGGTTAAGGCATTTTGACACCTCGGCCTCTCTACCATAGCGTTTGCCGTCACTCAAGAGCCCGAACGGCACTTAACCTCGGCTCCACGGCTCCGTAACCGCCATATTTGCACACACGACTTTGCTGCCGCACGGCCGGTTCCTGCGCATCCTATGGCTCCTAGCACCAAGTCAAGCACGCCCATGCACTATGGTTAAGGCGTTTTGACACCGCTGGCCTCTCGACCACAGCATTTGTTGCCGCCCAAGAACCCGAATGGCCCTTAACCAAGGCTCCACCGCTCTAGAACTGCCATATTTGCACACACGACTATGCTACCGCACAGCCGGTTCCTACGTGTCCTATAGCTCGACACTAGGTCAAGCACGACCGTATGCCATGGTTAAGGCATTTTGACACCTCCGGCCCCACCACCACAATGTTTGTCATCACCCGAGAGCCCGAACGGCCCTTAACTATAGCTCCACGACCCGAACATCCATAATTGCACACACGACCGTGCCGGCGCACGGCCGGATCCCGTGCATCCTACGGCTCTCGGCACCGGGTCAAGCACACCCGTACGCCATGGTTAAGCCATTTTGATGCCTCTTACCTCTCCACCATAGAGTTTTTCATCACCCAAGAGCCCGAAGGGCCCTTAACCATAGCTCCATGGCCGCAAAACGCCATATTTACACACACGACCATGCTGCCGCACGGTCGGTTCCAACGCATCCTATGGCTCTCGGACCGAGTCAAGCATGCCCGTACGCCATGGTTAAGGCATTTTGACACCTCCGGCCTCTCTACCATAGCGTTTGCCATCGCTTAAGAGCCCGAACGGCCCTTAACCTTGGCTCCACGGCTCCGTAACCGCCATATTTGCACACACAACCATGCCGCCGCACGGCCGGTTCCAACGCATCCTATGGCTCCCGCACCGAGTCAAGCATGCCCGTACACCATGGTTAAGGCATTTTGACACCTCTAGCCTCTCCACCACAGCATTTGTTGCCGCCGAGAACCCGAATGGCCCTTAACCATGGCTCCACAAAAACTAGAACCGCCATATTTGCACACACGAATATGCTACCGCACAGCCGGTTCGTGCGTGTCCTACAGCTCTTGACACAAGGTCAAGGATGACCGTATGCCATGGTTAAGGCGTTTTGATGCCTCTGGCCTCACCACCACAATGTTTGTCATCACCCGAGAGCCTGAACGGCCCTTAACTACAGCTGCACGACTCCAGAACATCCATAATTGCACACACGACTATGCTGCCGCATGGTCGGATCCTGTGCATCCTATGGCTCTCGGCACCGGGTCAAGCACGCCTGTACTCCATGGTTAAGCCATTTTGATGCCTCTCACCTCTCCACCATAGAGTTTTCCATCACCTGAGAGCCTGATGGGCCCTTAACCATGCCTCCACGGCTCCAAAACTGCCATATTTGCACACTCGACCATGCTGCCGCACGGTCGGTTCCAACGCATTTTATGGCTCCCGGCTCTGAGTCAAGCATGCCCGTACGCCATGGTTAAGGCATTTTGACACCTCGGGCCTCTCTACCATAGCGTTTGCCGTCACTCGAGAGCCCGAACGGCACTTAAGCTCGGCTCCACGGCTCCGAACCGCCATATTTGCACACACGACTTTGCGCCGCACGGCCGGTTCCCGCGCATCCTATGGCTCCTAGCACCAAGTCAAGCACGCCCATGCACTATGGTTAAGGCGTTTGACACCGCCGGCCTCTCGACCACAGCATTTGTTGCCGCCCAAGAACCCGAATGGCCCTTAACCAAGGCTCCACCGCTCTAGAACCGCCATATTTGCACACACGACTATGCTACCGCACAGCCCGGTTCCTACGTGTCCTACAGCTCTTGACACTAGGTCAAGCACGACCGTATGCCATGGTTAAGGCATTTTGACACCTCTGGCCCCACCACCACAATGTTTGTCATCACCCGAGAGCCCGAACGGCCCTTAACTATAGCTCCATGACTCCAGAACATCCATAATTGCACACACGACTGTGCTCGCGCACGGCCGGATCCTGTGCATCCTACGGCTCTCGGCACCGGTTCAAGCACACCCGTACGCCATGGTTAAGCCATTTTGATGCCTCTCACCTCTCCACCATAGAGTTTTCCATCACCCGAGAGCCCGAAGGGCCCTTAACCATGGCTCCACGGCAAAAACCGCCACATTTGCACACACGACCATGCCGCCGCATGGTCGGTTCCAACGCGTCCTATGGCTCCCGGCACTGAGTCAAGCAAGATCGTACGCCATGGTTGAGGCATTTTGACACCTCTGGCCTCTCTACCATATTGTTTGTCGTCGCACAAGAGCCCGAACGGCCCTTAACCTCGGCTCCACGGCTCCGTAACCGCCATATTTGCACACACGACTTTGCTGCCGCACGGCCGGTTCCTATGCGTCCTACGGCTCCTCGCACCAAGTCAAGCACGCCCATGCACCATGGTTAAGGCGTTTTAACACCTTTGGCCTCTCCACCACAGCGTTTATTACCACCCAAGAACCCGAATGGCCCTTAACCATGGCTCCACCGCTCTAGAACTGCCATATTTGCACACACGACTATGCTACCGCACAGCCGGTTCCTACGTGTCCTACAGCTCTCGACACTAGGTCAAGCACGACCGTATGCCATGGTTAAGGCATTTTGACGCCTCTGGCCTCACCACCACAATATTTTTCATCACCCGAGAGCCCGAACGGCCCTTAACTATAGCTCCACGACTCCAGAACATCCATAATTGCACACACGACGTGCCGCCGCACGCCGGATCCCGTGCATCCTACGGCTCTCGACCGGTCAAGCACGCCCGTACGCCATGGTTAAGCCATTTTGATGCCTCTCACCTCTCCACCATAGAGTTTTTCATCACCCAAGAGCCCGAAGGGCCCTTAACCACGGCTCCACGGCCGCAAAACTGCCATATTTGCACACACGACCATGCTTTGCCGCACGGCCGGTTCCTACGCATCCTATGGCTCTCGGACCGAGTCAAGCATGCCCGTACGCCATGGTTAAGGCATTTTGACACCCCCGGCCTCTCTACCATAGCGTTTGCCATCGCCGAGAGCCCGAACGGCCCTTAACCTTGGCTCCATGGCTCCAGAACCGCCATATTTGCACACACGACCATGCGGCCGCACGGCCGGTTCCAACGCATCCTATGGCTCCCCGCACCGAGTCAAGCATGCACGTACACCATGGTTAAGGCATTTTGACGCCTCTAGCCTCTCCACCACAGCGTTTGTTGTCGCCCAAGAACCCGAATGGCCCTTAACCATGGCTCCACCGCTCTAGAATCGCCATATTTGCACACACGAATATGCTACCGCACGCCCGGTTCGTGCGTGTCCTATAGCTCTTGACACTAGGTCAAGCATGACCGTATGCCATGGTTAAGGCGTTTTGATGCCTCTAGCCTCACCACCACAATGTTTGTCATCACCCGAGAGCCCGAACGGCCCTTAACTATAGCTCCACGACCTGCATCCATAATTGCACACACGACCGTGCCGCCGCACGGTCCGATCCCCGTGCATCCTATGGCTCTCGGCACCGGGTCAAGCACACCCGTACGCCATGGTTAAGCCATTTTGATGCCTCTCACCTCTCCACCATAGAGTTTTCCATCACCCGAGAGCCCGAAGGGCCCTTAACCATGCCTCCACGGCTCCAAAACCGCCATATTTGCACACTCGACCATGCCGCCGCACGGCCGGTTCCAACGCATTTTATGGCTCCCGGCTCCGAGTCAAGCATGCCCGTATGCCATGGTTAAGGCATTTTGACACCTCGGGCCTCTCTACCATAGCGTTTGCCATCACTCGAGAGCCCGAACGGCACTTAACCTCGGCTCCACGGCTCCGGCTGCCATATTTGCACACACGACTTTGCTGCCGCACGGCCGGTTCCTGCACATCCTACGGCTCCTCGCACCAAGTCAAGGACGCCCATGCACTATGGTTAAGGCATTTTGACACCGCTGGCCTCTCGACCACAGCATTTGTTGCCGCCCAAGAACCCGAATGGCCCTTAACCATGGCTCCACCGCTCTAGAACCGCCATATTTGCACACACGACTATGCTACCGCACGCCGGTTCCTACGTGTCCTCATGCTCTCGACACTAGGTCAAGCACGACCGTATGCCATGGTTAAGGTGTATTGATGCCTCTGGCCCTACCACCACAATGTTTGTCATCACCCGAGAGCCCGAACGGCCCTTAACTATAGCTCCATGACTCCAGAACATCCATAATTGCACACACGACTGTGCTGGCGCACGGCCGGATCCTGTGCATCCTACGGCTCTCGGCACCGGTTCAAGCACACCCGTACACCATGGTTAAGCCATTTTGATGCCTCTCACCTCTCCACCATAGAGTTTTCCATCGCCCAAGAGCCTGAAGGGCCCTTAACCATGGCTCCACGGCTCCAAAACTGCCATATTTGCACACACGACCATGCTGCCGCATGGTCGGTTCCAACGCGTCCTACGGCTCCCCTTTGAGTCAAGCAAGCCCGTACGCCATGGTTAAGGCATTTTGACACCTCCGGCCTCTCTACCATAGCGTTTGTCGTCGCTCGAGAGCCCGAACCCCCTTAACCTCGGCTCCATGGCTCCGAACCGCCATATTTGCACACACGACTTTGCCGCCGCACGGCGGTTCCTATCCGTCGTACGGCTCCTCGCACCAAGTCAAGCACGCCCATGCACCATGGTTAAGGCATTTTAACACCTTTGGCCTCTCCACCACAGCATTTATTACCGCCGAGAACCCGAATGGCCCTTAACCATGGCTCCACCGGCTCTAGAACCGCCATATTTGCACACACGACTATGCTACCGCACAGCCAGTTCCTGCATGTCCTATAGCTCTCGACACTAGGTCAAGCACAACCGTATGCCATGGTTAAGGCGTTTTGACTCCTCTAGCCTCACCACCACAATATTTGTCATCACCCGAGAGCCCGAACGGCCCTTAACTATAGCTCCACGACTCCAGAACATCCATAATTGCACACACGACTGTGCTGCCGCACAGCCGGATCCTGTGCATCCTACGGCTCTCGGCACCGGGTCAAGCACGCCCGTACGCCATGGTTAAGCCATTTTGATGCCTCTCACCTCTCCACCATAGAGTTTTTCATCACCCGAGAGCCTGAAGGGCCCTTAACCACAGCTCCACGGCTGAAAACTGCCATATTTGCACACACGACTATGCTACCGCACAGCCGGTTCCTACGTGTCCAACAGCTCTCGACACTAGGTCAAGCACGACCGTATGCCATGGTTAAGGTGTATTGATGCCTCTGGCCCTACCACCACAATGTTTGTCATCACCCGAGAGCCCGAACGGCCCTTAACTATAGCTCCATGACTCCGAACATCCATAATTGCACACACGACTCGTGCCGGCGCACGGCGGATCCCGTGCATCCTACGGCTCTCGGCACCGGTTCAAGCACACCCGTACACCATGGTTAAGCCATTTTGATGCCTCACACCTCTCCACCATAGAGTTTTCCATCGCCCAAGAGCCTGAAGGGCCCTTAACCATGGCTCCACGACTGTAGAACTGCCACATTTGCACACACGACCATGCTGCTGCATGGTCGGTTCCAACGCGTCCTATGGCTCCCGGCACTGAGTCAAGCAAGCCCGTACGCCATGGTTAAGGCATTTTGACACCTCTGGCCTCTCTACCATAGCGTTTGTCGTCGCTCGAGAGCCCGAACCCCCTTAACCTCGGCTCCATGGCTCCGAACGCCATATTTGCACACACGACTTTCCGCCGCACGGCCGGTTCCTATGCGTCGTACGGCTCCTCGCACCAAGTCAAGCACGCCCATGCACCATGGTTAAGGCATTTTAACACCTTTGGCCTCTCCACCACAGCATTTATTACCGCCCGAGAACCCGAATGGCCCTTAACCATGGCTCCACAGCTCTAGAACGCCATATTTGCACACACGACTATGCTACCGCACTGACCCGGTTCCTGCATGTCCTATAGCTCTCGACACTAGGTCAAGCACAACCGTATGCCATGGTTAAGGCGTTTTGACTCCTCTAGCCTCACCACCACAATATTTGTCATCACCCGAGAGCCCGAACGGCCCTTAACTATAGCTCCACGACTCCGAACATCCATAATTGCACACACGACTCAAGCTGCCGCACGGCCGGATCCTGTGCATCCTACGGCTCTCGGCACCGGGTCAAGCACGCCCGTACGCCATGGTTAAGCCATTTTGATGCCTCTCACCTCTCCACCATAGAGTTTTTCATCACCCGAGAGCCTGAAGGGCCCTTAACCACAAAATCACCACTACTGAAAACCGCCATATTTGCACACACGACCTTGCTGCCGCACGGTTCGGTTCCAACGCATCCTATGGCTCTCTAAGATCGAGTCAAGCATGCCCGTACGCCATGGTTAAGGCATTTTGACACCTCTGGCCTCTCTACCATAGCGTTTGCCATTGCTCGAGAGCACGAACGGCCCTTAACCTTGGCTCCACGGCTCCAGGCTGCCATATTTGCACACACGACCATGCCGCCGCACGGCCGGTTCAACGCATCCTATGGCTCCCGGCACCGAGTCAAGCATGCCCGTACGCCATGGTTAAGGCATTTTGACACCTCTAGCCTCTCGACCACAGCGTTTGTTTCCACACGAGAACCTCGAATGGCCCTTAACCATGGCTCCACAACTCTAGAAGCGCCATATTTGCACACACGAATATGCTACCGCACGCCCGTTCGTGCGTGTCCTACAGCTCTTGACACTAGGTCAAGCATGACCGTATGCCATGGTTAAGGCGTTTTGATACCTCTGGCCTCACCACCACAATGTTTGCCATCACCCGAGAGCCTGAACGGCCCTTAACTACAGCTCCACGACCTGAACATCCATAATTGCACACACGACCGTGTCTTTGCCGCACGGCCGGATCCCCGTGCATCCTATGGCTTCGGCACCGGGTCAAGCACGCCCGTACGCCATGGTTAAGCCATTTTGAGGCCTCTCACCTCTCCACCATAGAGTTTTCCATCACCCGAGAGCCCGAAGGGCCCTTAACCATGCCTCCATGGCTCCAAAACTGCCATATTTGCACACTCCGACCATGCCGCCGCACGTCCGGTTCCAACGCATTTTATGGCTCCCGGCTCCGAGTCAAGCATGCACGTACGCCATGGTTAAGGCATTTTGACACGTCCGGCCTCTCTACCATAGCGTTTTCCATCACTCGAGAGCACGAACGGCGGTAACCTCGGCTCCACGGCTCCCGAGCGCCATATTTGCACACACGACTTTGCCGCCCGCACGGCGGTTCCTAACGCATCCTACGGCTCCGCACCAAGTCAAGCACGCCCATGCACTATGGTTAAGGCGTTTTGACACGCGCCTCGACCACAGCATTTGTTGCCGCCCAAGAACCCGAATGGCCCTTAACCATGGCTCCACGGCTCCAGAACTGCCATATTTGCACACACGACTTTGCTGCCGCACGGCCGGTTCCTGCGTGTCCTACGGCTCTCGACACTAGGTCAAGCACGACCGTATGCCATGGTTAAGGCGTTTTGACACCTCTGGCCCCACCACCACAATATTTGTCATCACCCGAGAGCCCGAACGGCCCTTAACTATAGCTTCACGACTCCAGGAACATCCATAATTGCACACACGACTTGGGCGCATGGCCGGATCTGTGCATCCTACGGCTCTCGGCACCGGGTCAAGCACGCCCGTACGCCATGGTTAAGCCATTTTGATGCCTCTCACCTCTCCACCATAGAGTTTTTCATCACCCGAGAGTCCGAAGGGCCCTTAACCACGGCTCCACGGCCGCAAAACCGCAAATTTGCACAC